>CAXKVY010008036.1:2500-22908 GCA_964058915.1 Tetropium fuscum
ACTGAAATTAAAATTTAATTAACCGCCGTAAATTTAGCACGACTCGCGAAATTAAGATTCACTGTATGACATTGTTTAGACCGCTCGAATAAAGTGGTATAAGATTAATTAAAAGTGAAAAACTGTGTTTTATTGTCGCCGACATCCTAATTTCATATACAGTTAAGTAGGTTCCTAAGCGCGGTTCCGACTTCTCGCTATTATTTCCTATTAATATAAATCTCTCAACTAATGCAGTTCTGAGGTTTGCCATAATTTAACGGGGCTGCTTTCAGATGGAGAGAAAGAGGGAGGAGGAAGTTTGGGAATTGCATTTATCCAAACCGAATTATATATTTATACCTATTTTCCCAGAAATATTTACATTTAATAAATATCCCAGAAGTAAGGCCCAGAAATATTTACATTTAATAAATATCAATAGGTAAATGGTATATTATACACGACAGTAGCATGTAGTACAAATATCCATTGATATTTTCTTGTTATGGTACATATGGTGTATATAGGTCGTATGGTACATATCCTTGGAGTCTTCGTCTCGTTGGTTAGCTCACCAAATTATTTGCCAGATTATTGGGATGTGTTCGTACTTATGTACTTTTGAGCGGATTTTGTGAGAACTTTTTACTGAAATCTATCCAGTATTTCAATGTTTGATCTTGTTGCAAGCCCCCATAGCTAGATACCATAGCGGCTAATAGGTTTACGAATGGCTTTGTAAACTAAAACCTTACCATCTAGGGATAATTTAACTAATCTGCATCCGATTAACTAGTAGAGTTTCTTCAGTTCAGTCCTAATTGTTTTCGCTTGACACATATGTGGTGGAAGAACCACATATGTGTCACTTGAGCCACAAGGGTCAAGGGTCTATATATATGCCTAACTACGTAATGATATTATGTTGTTGGAGTAATTGGTGACTGTTCAGTGAGACAGGAGTTCTTTGCGACCTGTGAATATGATTTGTAAGAACTTAGTTACGTTAATACAGCAGCTATATTTTTATTGCCTCGAGATTCATTTGTAAGTAGCACGGGTGGTATGGAGAGAAGTTGCTTACATTCCGGATTCATATATGCATTTTTTTTCTTGAGGCTCATTTTCCTTCAGTATTGATGGATGTAAGAAATTTGTCATTATAGTAGTTTAGATGCATCGAATGCTATTTTCTATTTTTACTTATATTGTATACTATTATATACTAAGAAATTGCAGTGAAGTAAATATTAAACAACTGACAATACAATATTTTGAGCCTGGCCTTTTATGTCGGCCGATGATTTTCACCAAAAGGTAGGCTTTGAAAACCGTCAATAACATTTTATTGATTATGATGACTTTGAGTCCTGCATTGCATCTTCCAGTGGTGGTAAAATTGACGTAGCATGAACATTAGGCAATTCAACTTCAATTAGGCAATTGGAGTGATCTCAGATCGAAATTTAAACCAAAAATTGGTCACTTTTATTCCACTTTTATTTCACTCTTTTTTTAAGACCTGGTATTTGCCATTTTTCAAGAAACAGCTTTGCATTCAAATACAAAGCGGGTTTTGACCATGAACAGTATAAAACGCTTGATTTTCTCAAAATTAAAACCGTTAATAATGGCAATCAAAAGCCCCATGATAGTAGATGAAAGTCTGAGAAATACAATAATTTCAACTCTAAAACTAATAATCTCAGACACGATTACAATTCTGAAAAGTTGATTCAAAAATAATAATGTTATAAATTGTGATGCTGTTTTTCTTCTATTGCTTCTAAATTTTCTGATATTTTAAAATTTTTCAATAAAAAATATTAATTATTATTGTCCTATAGGTATGTGTTTATCTTTCTACAGATTCCTAAGTATAAACGTCCAAACTACAAAAGCAGTGGTGGCTCCTCAGAAGGGGCAAGGGAGGCTTTGGTAGCACATAAAATTTATTTTTTCATATTTAAAAGGTAATTTAATTTTTATTATACCATAATATACAGAACACATAGACAGTGACCTCATTCTTACATTTTACAATTTGCCCAGTCACGTTTGAAAAGCCTAGGCGTTTTAAAAAAACTCTAATTTTGCAATGTGCCTACGACATATTATGTCCTTTCGTGTGTACCTCTATATTACGCTACGAATGTGAGAGAAGTGTATGTGATCATATATATGAATAATTAGTAGGAACTATTCTGCGTATCTTAACTGTTACAAGCAGCAGGATTTTACAGCTGATATATAGAAATAATTCAAAAGATACAGTAAGTACTTAAAGCAGGAGATAAATCCAAAACTTCAATCGAGCAAGTAACAATTAAGAGCATTTAACTCAAAGTCATCTATATAAATGAATCAGAATAAATTGTCATCAAGTTAAATGGGGAGTAATACAATATAGGCCACCGTATAAATAAAGCTGAATCTGAGACAACTGCACCCAGGAAAAAAACGAGTTACAAGCGTTACAATGTAGCTTTATTTATTATACGACTTCCACATCATGCAAGCCGTGCACACTCCGCTTAATTAACCTAATATTGTACTAATTAAAAATGCTACGTCCCTCGGAGGGCGAACCTTTTCATTTATTAAATTTTCAAAATTAATAAAACCCGTAAACACCATTAAATTAATATATTAAACATAAAACCGCTCTCTAAATTAAAATTAAACACACTAGCGATCACCCTCTAAAGCTAATTAAATTGTGTATCAGCTACCTGTATCGCTTTAAAATTACGACGCTGTCGTTTCGGCGTCTCGACGCCGGCTCATGCGCGACGGTGCCCTTTCAAAATTCTTCATTGGCTCGTGAATAGCGTACTGAACGCCAAACCGCTCCGAAGTCAGTTAGTTGGTGAGTGCTTGCACGGCTTGTTGGTGTATCACTTTCGCGTGAAATACGCACACAACGTGTTTGAACTACGCGCATACGAAACTTTTTTCTCCAGGATTATCACTGTGAGGCGGCACCCGAGGGATTGGATCCGTCCCGCCACGAGCTGATCTGCAGGTGTCTAGCTTTCAATCGGGCAGCACCCAATGCCCACGAGTTATTTAAAGGTACGTGGTGCACATTGCCGTAATATTAGAGTATATTCATCAGCGGCATACATCAACAATACGCATACCCGCATATCAGAAGAATTGGGTATATCAGAATATGCTACTAAACGCAACTGTATTTATAATACTTTAAGAAGATTTTAATTAGTAATTTTCGTAGCATAATGCGTATTTTAATGCGTAAGATTTTTCCAATATACAATTACAATTATGCTTGTACCTTGCCATTGAAGTGAAAAGTGCTTCACCTGACAGAATTTAATCATTTCATAGCAGGATCTCAGCAAGAAATTTCTTATCTCTCACGTAAATTTATATTTTTTTCTATAAAACTGTACTTGTTGCGGAAAATCAGTTTTATTTGATGCTTAGAATTCTATTTGATGTTTAGAATTACAATTAGAATGTCTATTGCTTAAAAAGACACATACATATTTTACAGCAAGAGGTTGAGAATGGTCAAATTTACATTTTACGTATGAGGTAATAATTAACACCCTTACAAAAATACCAAAAGAACAGTAACAGTAAGTGACAGTAAAGAAAGTAACAAAAAGTATACAATAGTAGATATTTACAATGACTATTTAACAACAGTGTTTTAATCATTCATAAGAAAAGAGTGGCGTTTGAGAATAGACCAAACATAATCACTTTCACATTTTTTGTGTATATTGAATCTTATGCTGAAACAATTTTTTTATGTATCTGAAATACAAATTTTGTGAATTTAAATAGTTATACATATGACAGTCGACAGCCGGGTGCCGAGGCTGAACGCCCAGCCAGCGGCCAAGCTTCTCGTGGCAAATATTCCGTTGCCATAGAAACGGCACGCTTCTTAACCGGCATTGCGGGCGTAGCTCGACCAGCCCACAGTCGTACCTATTCACCACTCAAACAGTCTTTTCGGTTCTTTTCTTTTATAATATTATTTTAAAGTTGCAGGTTGAGGACAAAAAATAAGGGTGTGTGATCTCATGAATTTAAACTTTAGTTCTCTGAATTTGATGGACATGGTAAACAAAAAAAAAACGAAAGCCCTCTACCCATATTGATTTTAAATCAAACGCAATCCGATTATTAAAAAATTATAAAGACAAATTCGTTTTTTGTTTTGTTTGTTTATTGTTCTGTGGCGATAAGTGGACGAAAGAAGGGGTACGTGATTTGAAGCATCTCGTATGCAGAAAATATTCGCAATACCAACCTCATACCGCCCTCATACCAACCTCATACCAACGTCATAACACCTCATACCAACCGCACTCCCCTCATAGCAAAATGTCACTGTGATACGGCTTCACATGTGCATACAGTGGTATTTAGTTTCCTAAATATCTATACAAGTATTTGCTATATGCGAGATATAATATTATTTTTGGTATAATGATCACCTTTTTTGTAGTTAAAATATGCAATACCTATAATAACTATGGTTAATTTGTTGTAAATATTATTGGGTATCTGTAAACATATAAGGCGAAGGGCAATCTTGACTGACTAGTTAATTAAAGAACTATTTTTCGTATTGACCATATTAGTTAGGTTAGGAAAATCCGGGCGCGAAATTTGAAATCTTCAGCAAATTTATATGCCATCTATTTCTTATCGGAGATTCAAAAGAGTCATTTTCAGACCGGAATTTCTCGGGTTTTGGGTATTTCTTATTATTTAAACCTATTATACGTCAAACTTCAAACATATTTCTCTACAATTTATGCTCAAATTGTTTTTTTAGCCGTATGGGTTAAATATACAAAATATTTGAAATTAAAATGGCTATTTTCCATGGACGTACGTCGCATATTATTTTAACATTTCTTGCGCAAGAGCGCCAGGCCAGCTCTGCTGATCTATAAAAATTAAAAAGCCAGGTTAAGGGTTATGTTATGCATTGTCGGTGGGTCGTTTATATAGTTATTTGTTTATTATGGACATTTTATATTTATGGACATTTTTTTAACTAACTAAACAGATACCGCACAGCAAACTTGATGATACTGATGGTACAGGCTCGGAAAAACAATAGTATTGTGCATTACACCTTTCGATCAAACAGTTTTTTGCACTTTTTCCTTACCAATAACAAAATCGGGGCAACCAATAACAAAATACACCAGTTGATCCTGATACTGAATAATATGCTTTCAATAAATTTAAGTACTAATCAAACTGAATATATTTTAAGTGACCAGAGCTTACGCTACACATATTCTGGCTATGTTTAAAACATCCTAAATCGTCTAGGAAAAAATCACTTATGGTTCCACTTATGATTAGGTAGGTCCTCTATTTTTACCCATTTTCTAACTAACACTCAAAATCAATTATTTGCAATCAGAAAAAAATAGATAAGTTTATGATGAAAACTGCAAAACGTGAAATAGATAAATCAAAATAAAATGAGATTAGAAATTAGAAGTTACCTACTTAACGAATATTATTACAAAATTTTTGGTCCATGTCAAACACCTTCCATTCTGAACAATAGGATCAAGCAACAACATACGTTTTTTATACAACAAATTCGTAATATTTTTATTTTAATATTATTTAATTAATATCTGAATAGTCTCTCAGTCAACTAAAATATCAAGAAATTTAGTTATACAACTTATTTCACTAACGGACACTCTATCACGCCTACAGACGCTCTTTAACTTGAGTCCCCATAAGACAACAATACATTGATTTTTAAAATAGGAACCCCCTCCAATTTGAGATCCTAACCTAACTAATATGGTCAATTAATGCAGTCACAACATTAACGGCTGTTATATAAGGAACACTCTATTTTGCTGTCAACCTTCGGCAATGTTTATTGCCTTTTCCAAGGCTTTTCATCTATAAACAATTGCAAGTTTACCATATTATAATTAATTATTAATAACAGTACTTACATAAATGTGAGATTAAAACAAAAACTTCACGTCGAGGATGATACCATAACGCATATTTATTTTATAAAGTTGCATGATTTCCCTTACTTTACAGTAATGGAGAACATGTTTTCACTACAGCGCCTGTTATTCATGGAAAAACACTTTATTAGCCGCATAAAATATATGGTTGGAACATAATTCAGCCGTTTTGCATAATCTCGAAAATAAACAGATTAAAACGGTATTTGGCATGATCAGAATCATTTAATAAAATAATACAACGTAAACATTCATATTTAATAAAGCAAAAATATTTAGATTAAAAATTTTAATTCCACCAGTGATCGTTTACTTGCCCCAAATGTACAGATTTACATGTAATATAATTTTAAAGTGTTATTTTCATATCTACTACATAAATACATAATTCGCTGTTACATTATTTATTAATAAAAGCCAATCACAATTAGGGCGTAAATAAAAAACTGTTCTATATTGCAACACCCATTATGTTATATATATATATATATATATATATATATATATATATATATATATATATATATATATATATATATATATATATATATATATATATATATATATATATATATATATATATATATATATATATATATATTAGCTTTGAAATTCTTTGCTATTCATATTTATTTTGTGAAAAGTAATCTTGGGTTTGTAGCATTTCATTACATAGAATTTTAATATATAATTAAAATATATATCATAATTACTTTCTTATTCGTCTAGTTGCTTATTCTATGTAATGAAATGCTACAAACCCAAGATTACTTTTCACAAAAAATATATATATATATATATATATATATATATATATATATATATATATATATATATATATATATATATATATATATATATATATATATATATATATATATATATATATATATATATATATATATATATATATATATATATATATATATATATATATATATATATATATATATATATATATATATATATATATATATATATATATATATATATATATATATATATATATAGATATACTGTGTTTCATTTATCTACATTTTAACGAAACATTAATTTGCCAATCAATATTATACATAGAACTAAATTTATATTATTACGTACATTATCCTCCGACACATGTGGCAGAAACAATGAAGATCAGAATTAGATTTCATATTTTTTGTTTTTATTAGCCAACTTAAACTCTTCGTACTATAAAAAAAAGTTAGCACGCTAGCAAGTTATTTTAAATAACTGCTCAGTTAGTGTAGTTTATCAAATGGTATAATATTTTCTGTTTTACTTTAAAAGAAATACCTATATTGCTATTTTACTGCAGAATGCGCTCATTGTGAATGTATTTCAATAAATTAAGGAGTTTATTATTTTTTTGGTCTGTGTGCGCCTAATAGTGATTTTGACTTATTCTATTGGAGATAATAAGAAACGTGGGTTTGCGTGTGACATGACGTATGCTTGGCGTTACGCTTTTATGGTTCAATAGGTAATACTATTATGCGGTACCAGTATACTTTCCAGGAATATGTAAGGGGAATGCAGAAGAAATGGTGCTTCTATAGCTAGCCTATATCGCAAAAGATACCCGCGTGCCTTAAGACATCCTGATCATCGCGTGTTCATAAATGTTCACCGAGCATAATCGAAAGACTTACAATCCTTACTTAATAAGGCCTTACAATCGCCCAGGTACACGTATGGATTACTATGAGAGAGTCTTACGATAGATTTAAAATGATTCGTCTACTTCGGCACGAGTAATTGAAAGCCGTACGAGTATATCGAAATATACTGTAAACAGAATAACACAACGGTATCACTACCACCTATATCATATGCAACGTGTGCAAGCGTTGCTACCTGGTGACCAAGCAAAACGTCTCGTATTTTGCCAAATAATGCTGCAGAAACAAAGGGGGGAATACCACAGTTCCTAGATAAGATTTTATGGACAGATGAAAGCACATTCAAAAAAATTTGGGTGTGTGCTTATGACCATACGATAGAAGTAAAAAATTCTAATTTTCGAATTTTAGAATATATGCTGTAACCGTCCGCCAGTATTACCACAACCCGCAAGAGGCAGCACCCGTTAATACACATTGACCGTACACGTCCGTGACACAGATGCTTCAGGCAACCGGCGCGGCGCTTTATGCGGTCCCACTATGCGGCTCCAAAACGCCTACTCATAGTTAGTAAGTACTGCAACTAATTCAATTCGATACAGAGAGGAAAATAATTGGACGGTAACCCGACCAGACGGAACCTCCATATATATTGTCCTTCCTGTCACATTCCTTTGTGAGGTGGTTCTTGCTGCTTATCAGGCATCTCGACTCCCCGTGGCAGTTGGAGGTGGCGTGCCCCCATCTCTGGCAGCGGTGGCACTGGATAATGATTTTGTTATTAATATGGCGCTCCCATTGGACGGCATTGTACTTGATGATCTTCACTTTTTTTGTAGATGTTTCAGTGTTACAGTATTGTCGGTTACTACCATATAACTGTTGTATTTTGTACCGCTCCAATTTGTTCCAATTCGGTTTTAATATCTTCAGTACTTAAACCGTCTTGATGGAGTCCTCGCAGGACGAATGCGTGGGTCTTACTTGTTTTGGGGGTGAATGTATGATATGCTAGATTGCCTTGCTTAAAAGTTTCCATGGATGTGTGCCAGTCTTCTAACGTTTCAGTATATAAAATGGTCGTATTGATTGCTTGTTTCCAGTGGAATTTGCATTTCAGGTTGATTTTTAGGTATTCGGTCATCCGCTTGTGGTTGTCGATGGCCCCATGAACAATGATTGGGGGCGGTTTGACTTCTTTTGGTTCGATTTCTCCTTCCTCGGGCTCCGTATCTTTGCTAGGCCTGTGGGAATCTCAGGTATTTGGTTATTATTGGATTTGCCTGCCGTGTTCACTGTTCAGGCTTTGGAAATTGTTTTGCGTATTCCCGCAGCGGATTTTATAGCTGTGCTGTTTGGTTTCTTGGCAACATTTTTTGAATTTGCTTTTTTTTTACGGATTTTCTGGGGCTTTGGGCGTACTCAATGCCGCACTGGCGTAGGAGGTTGTATACACTGGTTCTACCACAATAAGCGTCTTTGAAATGCTTTAAAAGCGCGCTTAACCTGACTTTACCCGCAGGAGCGTTAAATAGCCTAGCGTGACGCTTGACGGCCCAGTCTCATTCAACACCCACAAAAATAAACGTGCAGAGCGCGCTTAAAGAAGTTTTCACTCGAGTCGACTTTACCCGAAGGAGCGTTACATAGCCGAGAGTGACGAGTGGCCGAGAGTGACGAGTAGTCTTGGTGTTGCATAATGGAGAAGGCTCCTGCTCTCTCAAAAAAAGTTTTAAATCTATCCTCACTCGAACGACAAAATGTACAGCTTGCTGTCAGGTTATTTTATGAAAAAAATATTGCGGCTCTAAATCAATGTAAAATTAAATTAATAATTTGGGTAAAGCTGAATTTTTAACAATCATTCTACGTTGGTGGAAAATAGTAAATGTGCGTTCACCCAAATCAGGATATCATCAACCTGATCCTTTTAGGGACCCAATAAGGGAATCCAATGATAAAAATATTCACTTTTTATTGAAACTTTAAAATTTTATGATCAAGTTTTAAGTGATCTTAGTAAAGTTGGACAATTTTGGTACATTTTCCTTAAAAGAGTTTTCATTTAACGATAAAGACGAAAAAGGTGGTTCTTCATCTGACATGTCTGAAAATATCTATTTCTTTTCAGAAATAATTCATAATGTGTCTGAATAAAATAAATTCTTCAGTATCACCATTTTATATTTCCGGATATTGTGCACATTCTGTAATTAAATTTGTTAATGGTCGTGAAAATTGTTTAATATACATTACTACAAATTCAGATTTTTTCATACAATTTACCAACTCTTCTGAAAACGACTGTTGAGGTTTGCGAATATCTTAAAAATTTAACAAGAGGTGTTTTAAAACAACCATCGGAATTATTCTTTGAAGTTTCTATTCAAGCCTATCAAATATTATTAATAGAACTCATTTCAGACGAACGAAATCGAGTTTTTAAAGAGAGGTAAACGTAGGATCATTTTGCGGGAGTTGATAATTTTAAAATTAGAAAAGCGTGTAGAAGAAATGAAAGAAACATGTGTTTTGTATAACAAAACACTTAAATCAATATTAAGTAAAACTACATATTCTTTCCAATATATTCATTAATAGTTATTCAAAAATAATCAACAATGAAATTGACAGTCAAAATAAAGATAGTTCAAACAGAAAATTAATAAAATTTCATAGTTAGAGCTTCAATTGGGGCTATAGACGAGGCCTCCTGAAGAGCCAACGCGTCTATTAGTATATTACGTTATGGCGTGACCGGGCCAGTATCATGACGTCACAAATTCTTGTCCCAGGCCTGTCTTACGAATGTCCCGAGTTATTAGATTTATCAAAACGCTCATCAAGTCAATTGTTATTGTTAAGCCAATGAAGTTTAAAAAATAAGAGTCAGTCGCCTTTACCAATTTGTTAGATTATGAATTGCAAATTAGGTTTTTAATTCTAGTCTAAAATAATGTGATTTTCATACGCTTTCGTCACCTTACACTGTTAGTTCGGAGGGTTGCCAGCTTAGTAACTACTAGTCGTATATAGGTTCTCCTTTAAGAGATCTGAAATTTTCTTTATAGCAGTACTGCTACCTCTTTCACCATTGTGACAGTGGGTATAGCCCTTTCAACCTTCTTATGGGACCACGTGCAATATAATGATTTGTCAGATATATTTCCTTTAGTGTTGACCACTAAAGATGTTAAAGCTACAGTCGTCAGCAAATTAGTTCGCGTATCGATCTCCAACGGATATCCTATTCAGAAATTCAGGTTGCGGGAAAATCTAAATTATTTACTTATTTATCCAAGAATAACAAGAACTGGGGTCAAAAGTGACCCCTCTGGGTAATCCGAATGTTAACAACCTAATACTATATTTTAATTAAGAAGAACTAAGCATGAGCACTTTAACTACATTTTCTAACTAAATTAACACATTTTAAACTAAATTTACCGGTTCTATTAACACTATATAAATATTGAAAATTATCACATTTTTAAGCATGTATCGATTGGATACCGGTCCTTTGTCGAAAGGTATCGATTTAGTGTTTACGTATGCGATTATGCCCAATTATCATTTTACTACTACTTTGAATAAGCGCTGTTATTAACAGTAATTAGTCATACTAATTGATTATGTTTAATAAGTAAATGGGACCGGTTACGCTACAAATTAACTAATTACTATAACTGCTATTTAAACAATTTATGTGGCTAAAGTTAACAATGTTGAAATAATTAGAAATTATTTCAACCACTTACAGAATGATCAAGCGATAGGGCATATTCTAGTATGTGTTCCACATGCATTTCAATCTGACATCAATCCATTCCACATGACTTCAATCCATTTCTATAAGTTAAATATTTCCTTTTTCTTGTATTTTTTTTAAAATTATTTAAAGTCAGAGTTTTCGCATTTGCTACAGGTATCTACACAACCAGAGATATTGAGTGATTAGTACTTAAATGTGGAAGTGGAAAAATATTCGGAAAATATAATTTTATATACCCATCTTTGTTTTTAAAACTAAAATACGCATACGTTTATTTGATTATCGGATTAACTTTGACATGTGAATTATCAGTTGCCCAAAGACGTTCTCTTCTTCGTGATAGTCCGGACAGTAACTACCATCTGGACTAGTGCAAACTAACGGCTAGTTCTGATTTTTTAATATGTCATGAGGACCATTACCAGTATATCCAAGCACATGTCTTTCGAAGCTGCAAACTTTGATATACGCTACTGGTAGTTTCTAACAACATATTAAAAAATCAGAGCCAGCTGCTGACTTGCGATTTTAGCGATTTCTGCAATACCTACTATTTGACTGGCCTACAGGACCACGAGACAAATGCAAGGAAATAATTTTTAACAAGCTACAATTTTTTTATTGGTAGGTCATACCATTCTTATTAACATACTAAAAGCCTCCCATTTCGGGAAACCTGCAAAATCATAGCCGCCATCTTGGAATTTTTGTTTTTTTTGTAAATAATCGTAAACGGTGCATTTTTTAGGAAATTGCCAATATACTTTTTTGTAGGGAGTTAAAAAACACATTTTATTTTTGTTTACATTTTATTTGTTGCGATACCATAAATAGTAAAAAAGTTACAGTGGCTAAACTTTAGTTGCAAAGTTAAATTTCTCAGATTTTTGCATTTAAGTCACTAATACCGCTCTTCCAACACTCGCGAACAACAACGCGAAGTATTTTATTTAAAGATGTTTTACTTGTTTATCCTTGAGTTTACCTTATTGTACTAAGACTCAAATAAAGAAAGTGTCGATAAACATTGGGGTTCTACAGTCCTACCTAACATATATTATTATTATATCGTGAGTACCTATATCTAAAAATGTTAAGATATTAGCTAGCAATATATCTTTACTTGCAGCTTATAGAAAAAAATAGGTAGTTTTTTTTTATTCGAAACCCATTTTTTTACCTGAAAGTAAACTTAAAATATGCTACTTATCTGTTTTTCGGTGGGTGGTAATAATGATAGATTAAAATTTGCACCAAGTTTTTGCCTGCTTGTTACTTTATTATACATAGCATGCCGGAAGAAATTTAATTTCTGCACTTCGTTAGCCCTATACCATTTAAAAATACATTGAAAGCCAATTTCAAATAATTCTTCTTTTGGTGCATTTTCATTTTGAAATAAGGAAGCATTATGGCCGAGCAAATACTCTTTTTTAATTACAGGCAATAGGTACTTCATTGGACTTCTTACAAAGAAAAGAAGTAGTCTCGCAGCCCGACATTGCATGTGAAAATAAAATGGAAGATTTTATGTTTAGGCCTAAATGTTGCTGTAATGTACTTATTTGCGTCACTTTATCTGCCTTGGCCCCTTGTGCAGGTCTCATTAAATAAATATTGGATGTTTTGGTATGGTGTAACAATAAAACAGCGCATCAGTATTTTCAGAAACAACTGTAACAGTAAGACACAAATCACTCTGGTTAACTGTTGTTAGAACTATGTCAACATCTGCATATCCTTGGGCTTGCTGAACTGCGAATCCTGCCTGCAGTAAATAACCCTTTAAGATGTTAATAAAACTTTTTTGTTTTTGTTACTTTTCAAAAACTCTGCTTGGGAAACGGCATGAATTGAATCTGGAGCTATTGCCTTTTCTACACTTCCCTGAGATCTAAATTTTCGTTTATAGAGATCTCAATTTTCAGCTTCGTTTTAACGATCCCATCATAACCATCTGTTGGTGTCGTGGCACAACAAAGTAAACATTTTAAAATTTTATTTGCAAGTGTTGGAAAAGCAGTATTAGTGACAAATAGACAAATTTGAGAAATTAAACTTTGCGACTGATTAACTTTAGCCACTGTAACTTTTTTACTATTTATGCTATCGTAACAAATAAAAAAGCGATGTGTGCGTTTTTTAATTCTCTGCAAAAAGTATATTACATATTTCACAAAAATTGACCCGTTACCGAGTTATTTACAAAAAAACCAAAGATGACGGCTAAGATTTTTGAAGGTTCCCGGAATGGGATACTTGAGACTTTTAGTATGTTAATAAGGATGGCATGACCTACATATAAAAAAAATTGTAGTTTATAAAAAATAATTTCCTTTTTTTGCTTTCTCGAGGAAAAACGTGTATATTGGTCCTGGGCTAATATCGTAAATACTAGTTTGAAATATTTTGTAGATGTTACGCGAAACTGTGCACACTGGCACTAACTAAAACTTGTTTATTGGCCAGTGGAAAAGTCCGTCATAAATCACAATTGCATGTTATCCGCATGATTTACAACTTTTCAAACGCAAGTAACGATACTTTTTATTGCGTGGTCCATAAACATTTATTTTTCCATGCTGTTCTTATTGCCCGTACGTAAAATAGCGAAAATATTGTAATGGCCATGGAAAATAAATCGCGCTCTGTCCGGGCGACTAACCGATAGCAGCATCGTTACCGATTTACGTGAGAATAGCGTTAATTGCCGATTTTACTCATACGGCGTTCATTCCCTGTCGCGAACAACCACAAACTCATTTAGAACCATTGATTTTCAGAACTCATAATATCCATTGTACATTCCTCATGCGGTCATTAATGCACCGGCAGCAACGCAACAATATTAAATTGACTCATTAAATCTTTTGCAGCGCTTTTGAATTGGATTTTTCACATCGTGACCAAAGAAGGAGCCCGTAATCACTTTTGTTTCAGTGGATCATATAAATCTTTCAAAATGCCAGGCGCAACCATGGATTTTCACAAATCACACAGTTTATTACAGTAGTAGCAAGGAACGTCTGAGACTATTTTGTCCTTTTTCTTTTCAGATTTCTATAAGCTTGAGCTTCTCACAATTATTTATTTCTATATAACAAGTTGCGTAAGCAATCTATTGTCGAACTAAAATGAAAGTGGCAACCTGAGATAAAGTCACAGGCTGTAATCATTCGAGTTCGAATTTTTCGAAAGCACCTCTCAAAATATTATGTTCTACGCACTATTTTGTCTACACTTTAGCACACACCTCTCAAAATATTATGTTCTACGTATCAAAGGTTCTACGCACTATTTTGCCTACACTTTAGCACACAGGTCTGAGCCAGATAAGTGAAAATCCTAATTTTTGACATCTTATATATTACGACAAGGCACAGAAGGTATTGGTAAATTAGTATTCAGTATAACATTCAAAACTAAATCAGATAGCGAAACGGCCAAGCATTACCCCGAAAAAAATATTAGAATAATACTTCCATAAGAACGTAGCTAACTAATTAAAGCAGAAAGAATATCTCAGAAATGTCATAATTGTATTATTTTGGAGAACGAAGGATCTAAACCCAAGACGAGTTTTTCTGTGGGGTTTCTCTTCATATTGGTAGAAAACAGGCACTCCACAAATGGTGTTATTATTTATCCATGTCATGCAAAATGTTTGGTTCTTATTTTGCAACCAGATGTCGTTAGCGTACGGGAATAGTTTCCTGAGATTATGTAAGGGGTAAAGTAGATTCCGTATTATTCGTTGAGCTTTTACCCCCGGTAAGTGGTATTACTTAAAGGAGATAAGAGATCATCCTTTGTCCCGCCCAACGAGGGCTAGAGTAAGGGATAGCTGCGTTGTGTCTATGGATATATGCCGAGACATCATATGCGGGACATGCTGATAGTAAGTGCATTAATGTCTTCGGCGTCCTTTAGCAGGCCCTGCAGCTAACATCAGGGACATCTATACCCATGACACGATTTCGATAGACGAGTGTGTCAAATACACCATCTTGGCAAACAGGTATGAATCCCTCGGTCTCGGACTTCAGCCCGGGTGACTTTAAGGAGGTTGAGATGTGTAGAGTGGGAGGTAAATTGATGCATTTATTTTGGTTATAAGTAAATAGATGCATTTTTATTGTTAAAATTACATTATTTTTATTGCTAGCGCACAGAACAGCCTTATAAGAAAATTTTGAGACAAAAAACTTATATTATAATCATCACTATAATAATAGCTACTGCATGCACGTAATTTGATTATCAGATCCTATGTAGCTTTTTAATTATTTATACTTAACCAAAATAAATGCATCTATTTGCCTCTCACTCTACAAAATCCCAACCTTAAGAACCCGAAGGTCAGCCTTATTATTATTCCTATTTCAGTTATTACATTGGGTTATTACATTACATTTTTTTGCAACCCCAGCTAAAAAAATTGGGATAGTAGCCGCCAGCCAGTTTAAAAGTGTAGGATAGTTTACTTTACAAATCTGGCTTATTTGTCATAGCAGAACTCCTTCTTAAAAAACCTCGTTACTTTTCTCTAACTTGTCTATCACTTTTGACACATTAAGTTTTCAGTAATGTAAAAGTAAAAGTGTATGCAAAACTTCCGCTGACTAGGATTTGTTTAGTAGATGAATCGTTATGTGACTGGACTATAGGAACAGCCAAAACACGAGTGACACGACACAGTTCACACGTAGCAAAGTTTACAGAATAAATTACACTTTGCTTGTAGTGGTATATCAGTTAAATAGATATCAACGTTTTTAAAAGCTACTGGACGTGTGTTTTAAACTTTTAAAATTAGGCCAGTCGGATATTTTTCTTGTAATTACCGCAGAAACAGCAAAACTTTAGAAGAATTCTCGGCAGTGGTTTGTCAGGCGTTCATCAAGTACCGGCCAAGAAACTGGCAGACGCAGCGGAATGTACAGTGTCCAGTAGCTTGTGATGATGGGCCCGCTTGTTAGCGTTAATGAAATGGCATGCGGCTTCGTCTGTCTGTGCTAACGAGCGAATGGTCTTGTTACACTAATGAGAAAAGCTCGGACGTGAAAAGCTCATTACCTTTAAAGTGTTGCGGACAGTAGATCGGAGAGGCTAGCCCTATAGCGCATGATGGCGTATTGTTCGCAGGCCACATCAAAGTACACTGCACTGCAAGTGCTGTAACCAGACATTTTCAATTAAGCGTCGCACAGTTGTCAACTAACCGATAAATAATTATGCAAACTGTGAAGAGCCATGGCTCGTACGAGAGTGCGTTCAAAGAGCCGCGAGGAATTTAGCTTAACAAGGCGCCGCGTCGCCGCATATACGAGCTATACACTAATTTCGATCAAATATCTCACTAATTATTGAGTGTGACAATGCAGTGTGGTTTTTATTTTTGCAGTTGTAAGTTTTTTCACATAGTGCACACATAGTGCTAAAAGTTGTAAAAACAACAGCGAAAATGTTTTAAAATTAGCTTCATAAATAAAAAAGTTGTAGCTCCTCAAAAATTTTTGTTTTCGGATCATACCCCTAAAGCTACTGTGACGTCAGTCGACCCCAAAGCAAGCTAGGATAAGCTATTATTCCGGAACATGATAACAGTTTATTTTCCCCGATTTCATACAGCATGCCTTTTGGAGGAGTGGAAGTGGAAAATGGCGAGGAATAAAATAATGCAGAACTTTGTGGTTAAGCTCTTTATTGTTTTACTGAAAATATTCGCAAAAATAAGCCAAATTTCAAAATTAGTGACGTGTATGGCCTCCTCCAACTTGTAAAACTTCTGTACAACGACGAGGCATACTTTCAATTAAAATTCAAATAACTGGAAAAGTCTCTTCCAAAGTATGTCTCAGGCGTGCTCGATTGCACTGCGGTCTGGTTAGTAAGTGGGCTATTACATAATTGCATTTTGCACTATTCTGGTGGTATGTGGGCGGGAATTATCTTATTGCAGAATGAATTCTGGACCTACGTCCTCGGCAAATAGTAGGGGTGGTTTTAAAATTCGTCTATATACCTACGTGCCATCATAGGCCCTCACAAACTATCACCAGCTACCTCGAGAACTACCTCGAGTTGAAAGGGAACATGGGCATTCGACATGACGGCCGAACGAAATATATGACGAACATCGTCTTAGTTCGGTGGTCATGGAGTATAGGCAATTTTTTCGCGCGTAATGGTGGGGAAGGTAGTACAATGTAGTAGTACAATGAAGTAGTTCCAATAGATTTAACGCTACTCATTCTCCACAATAGAATCAATATCCTCCGGAGGATAGGACAGTACTATATGTTAATAGTTCTAACTATATACTTATAATAAGTGCATGTTGGTCTCTGGCGCCCTGACAGGGGTCTGCACACCCATGATGCAGCTCTACGGTATGCGAGTTTGTTATGCACACCGTCTTGGTAAGCCATGATGAATCTGATCTTGCCGCTAGCATTCGACGTCTGAAACGAGTCCAAATAAATCGGCTGCTGTTCTTTCTGCTTTATACAGCAAAGCGCCTACCACTATATTTTTGGCGGCATGACCATGCAGATGAAGAAATACGAACTCCTGATATATCAACACGATTCTGTTATGTAGGTACCCCAAACTCAAGAGGCCTCTCTGGTTGATTGTGGTCTTGGGACCCGTTGATCAAATTAGGATGCGACCTCTGGCAGAGGTGAATTTTGGCCGAGTTTTGAAACGGCAAGCACCTTATTCTTCCCCTACAGTTCTGATGGATCAAAAGACAGACCAAATCTGTCGGAGGATGTGCTTGCACTTGCACGCCCAGTTAGGTATAAATCTTCTCCACTATCCAGATGGTGGATTTTCCGTCAAGTCCACTCTTCGTCCTCTCTTAAGATGAACATTTGTAACATAATAATATATGGTCACACATTTGTCCTATCCGAACAATGGCATGCGTGTACTCCTGGATACCCTTAAGAGACTGTTGTAGGTTCTTCATCGCCAGAGGCATAAAGTTTAAGATCATCCATGTGAAACAAATGCGTAACTTTATGTCATCAGGTGTGTCGCAGCTATATAAGCAGGTATTTCAAAGTGCAACAGATAACAGCCGTTGTGTGATGCAAAATTGAACGGGGCTAAAGGACTTTCTCTGAAAACAACCCTTGTGAATGTTACTGGCTCTGTTCGGACTCGAGTGTTACCAGATGATATTATGCTAAACCCAGACTTTCAGAGCGGCATCAGTTATTCGATGCATTTCACTATTGGATCTGGTACCACAAAACATCTAAGCGTGAATAATCAGCGTATGGGATGTTGCGTCGAATGCCTTGCGGTAGTCGATCCAGGCCACAGAGAGCTTGTACTATACTGCATGGAATCCTGCGTAATATATCTATATATCAGAAGGTTTCCTTGCAGTCAGTGACTCCCTCGTTGCTGATATATCCAATGGTATACCCGCTTAGCTATTATTATTACCATGAAAAGTTGTCATTACGTGATGTGATTTATATATTGTGTTTTATATATGAGTTTTATATTTTAGATTTATATTAGATTAATAATTTATATTTATAAATATTTAATTCTACGGTTTGTTGAGATTAAATGAGATTGAATTTCTTAAATGTGGAAATATTTAATATTAATAATCTTAGATGTTGACACTTATTGACAGAAAAAAGCTTAGATAATACTTACTTTTATTAACTTATGTATCCTGGAATATTTGTTTATGGGCGCCAGTTCATTAATTAAATGAACAATGTTGAAGTTATATTTTGTTGAACTTTTTATAGCTTAGTCAATCACTATATATAATTAGAGCAATAAAACACTTATCTCAGGGAGAGTCCAAAACAGACTTGTGTTGCCTGACTTATTTATTAATTTAATTTTTTTCAAAATTTCATTATTCATTATTTTGCTCTAGAAATTATTGTTGATGCATGATTTCTAATTATTGCTTTGTAATATTGAATATATTTGTGGAAATTATTAGTGATTAAGTTTTGAAGAAAATAGATCGGATTCGATTTAAAATGTTTATGAGTATCTACTATAAAAATTATATGATTGGAAGAAGAGTGTTTACAATAACACTTGAAATGACATAAACTTAAAATTACCTACCCTATATAAGCTATCTTATATAACTTAGGAACTATAAATAAATATACATATACAATCCTGGGCGAACAATTAGATGTTATTAAAATTAGCAATCAGAATTAAAAAAAAAACATGAAAGTATTTGGTTATTACCTTGGCACAGACATGGTCCTTAATCCTTAAATTTTGAGATCACTGACACTCGCGAAAAACAAACACACTACGCTCAACTTGCTGTGGAATGTTGCAACTCGTACCTCTCGTACAAAACTCTACACCTTCATTCTGGATTGAACAATGAACAGCTCACAATAACTCACAACAAAAAGTAACAGCAACTAATCAATCTCATCAAAATTAATTTACAACTTCTCTGGAATACTGTTTTTTCTTGAAATAACTTAATAATGTCGTAACCTTCGTCTTGATACGATTAAACTCTTGGCCACCTACCTAGAATTCTCTAGATGTTAGTTTTTTTACCCCGTGCACACTGTATACCTTTTAGAATATTGAAGCTTTTAAATAGTTTTTAAGTATGGATAATTTAAATTAGCACTTAAATATTTAACTTTTCTTATTTTTACAATACAAAATTAATAATCATCTTTAAGAGATTCAAATAACGTGGCTACCACTGTTAGTACCATAGTGTCCTCTCGTTATTTGTTTTTTGGGGAAGGAAGTCTGGTTTCTTAAAACAAAACAATATTTCCTGGTTAGTTACCTTGCCCTACTTACACGTTCAGTAACAACACTTTGTCATCTGCCAATCACATAATTTTATGATTTATGATTTTAAAAATTATGCAACAGATAATGTTTAAACTTTGTCACTACACATATTTTCAATCTTTGCACAGTTTTATTTACTTTATAAGTCTTTTGCACTCGTACCTCCATTTTGAACCACCTCTGTGACCGTATGACAAG
>CAXKVY010008037.1:0-24660 GCA_964058915.1 Tetropium fuscum
CAAGTAGTGGAAAACAGCACTTCGGACTGCAGTAGGCGCTCCATAGTATGTGATAAACGACGTCATCCGTAGGGACCTAAAGTCCAAGACGGCCACGGAGATCATCAAGGACTACGCCAAGAAGCTCTACGTCATCGCATAGGAATCCGCTGATCCAGCTGACCACCGACTACGATTCAGAGGAAGCCAGACCTCACAAGCGGCCAAAGACCAAATCCTGGACAACGGGTAAGTATAAGATAAGATAATAATGATATTATGTTTCAGTATGACTGATGGGAGAAGAAGCAGACGACATCGAAGCAAAAAAAGGGCCACTGAAAACGGATTGAGAAGTCACTAAAACAGCCCAACCCAATGGACGACGGCGAGGCCGACTCCCTGTCAAATCGCATACCCTTACCTTACCTGATGTTAAGCCAGCGAGCTCCGTCATCCTGCGTCACTCATCCTCCTGAAATACTCATCCTCCCATATCAACTTGAATGCCGTGCTCTAGCAAAGTCCAGCGAGAGGCAGGAAGGATCAAACCTCAAACACCCATGACATCCCCGGGTATAATACACACCGGAGTAGAAAGTCAAGAGCAAGGATCGGTCAGGACCAGGGGAGGCTGCGCAACTTCACGTGACATTGATCACATTTGTGGGGAGGGTCACGTGAAATGCGCGGCCTACCCCTTACGATGCGGTCTCGGTCTACATAGATATTAGGGGTAGAGAGCGATAGTACCGATCGGCCCCCACTTATCAAGGTCACATATTTAGCCAAGAATATTGGCGCGCGGTTAATATTATATTTTTCGTATTAAATATACTTGATACATTTATTTGTTCTGTACTATTTCTATTTTGTGTTTTAAATTTTGCGTTAGGGGAAACCATATAACTGAACCGTATTCCAAGCGGCTCCGGACGAACGAATTATAAAGATACTTGTTTTGATATATCTGAAGTCGTACGAAATACGTTTAATAAATCCTAACAATTTATGCACCCGATTAGTTATATAGTTTTTGTGTGTTTCAAAGTTAAGATTATGCTGAAAAATAATACCTAGATCTTTTATTTCGGGACACCTGTTCAATACAACCTGGTTCATTATATAATTAAAATTATAATTAGCTATTTTGCTGTGGAATAAGTAAGTACACAACACGTAGGTACTTAAAATATAATTTATTTTTAATTAATTTAAAAACTATTAATTAAGGATATAGCAGTGAGTAATGGATATCCTACAGAAATAGTTGGAAAACTTATTAGGAAGCGTAAATTTAAGTCCATAATTCGTAATTCTACAACTTGTTAAAAGGACATAGAGAACTCAAACATGTATTCATCCTATACGAACCCTGGTTTACTCGTGGTCTAGAAATGTAGGTATTAGTCATTCATTCGTCGGGTAATAAATTACAATAACTTTTAGGCAATCCAAAGGACAAGTTAATACAAATATACAAATAGAAAGGTCGGGGATTTACGAAATTAATTGTAATAAATATATAAAAAAATATGGGCAAACGAGGCGATCAATTAATACAAGGTTTAAAGAGCATATGGCTCATCTAAATAATGGAATAATAGACAAGACAGTCTAGTGTTACCCAACATACATTTGAACACAATCATCAAATATATATTGGTTACTTAAGCTTAGTTAGAACTGTAACCAATAATAGGCAGTTGAATTTATTTGAAAGAATAGAAATTAAAAAATATAAAAATAGTATGAATAGTGCAAAGAGCCAACCCGTATGGTCCACTCTACGCGTTACTTGACAGCAGTTCATTGAACCATGACAATTTTCATCGCGGTTCACTGTACCATGAAAATAATTTAGGCATAAATAGGATAGTTTCTTAGAGTTTTAATCGCCTTTGGATGACGGGAATTTGGTTGGCGAAACGCGCCTCGAGCGAAGTAGGTATGTGTTTTGGTGTTCGTGGAAACTCAGATTGCGTTCGTATCGTCACACTGCACTGGCTAATTATTAATTTAGTTAATACCCAATACCCAGTACAAACTTATAATAAGTATTAAATAACCAACATCGTTTATCATTCCAGCTTCGGTAAGACATGCATTAACTAAAAAATAATTCATATAAAGTAAACTGAACTGGCTTAGTGGAGGTAATAAGAAATTTTGTAAGATGGTGCCTGAAGTAGTGTCTCCTATCAGCACAGAGAAAAAAACAGAAGTGTTAATTGCTATAATTTTAAGTGGAAATGTGTCTAGTATCACTAGACACATTGACACAATAGACTAAAACCTAGACACTAGACACATTACCTAGACACTAGACACATTACCTAAGGCCGTCAATATTAGTGATTCAAAAATATTTAAATAAAATACGTTCGCTGTAAAAACAAGGAATATGATGTTTTCTCTGACGCACAAGACGTTATCAACAAGGTTGACCCAAACGGGAAAACTTAACCTTAACATAAGATGGACGTTTCTTAGAACCAAAATGACTACCTAAATAGCTTTTTATTTCACTTGGAGAAGAGAGTAAGTGAACAAGAACCACTTATTTCATTGTTAAAAACAAATAAAGGACTTGTTGGAGATATGGTAAATAATTCTTGCCACAAACCAAAATTATCAACAGAGGGATCTAATTTATACTCAAGCATTAATAAAAATTATGCTGAAATGCATCCAAAACTACCGCAGAAACCTGTAAGCTATAGAGCCATCTAGTACTGAAGGAAATAAAAACAAATACAAATCCCACAAAAACAATACAGGCATCGTTACGAAACCCATGCCACAAAAACAAGCTATAACTAGTGAACAAGTAAAAATAACTGTAAATGAGAAAAAAAAGCAAAATTTTTTTATCACTGGGTCGAATAAATTAAGTCAGAAAATAAAAACTGTACCAAAAGGCTACCTAAGTGTATGTCACCTACACCCCGATACCAGAGCAGAAGATTTGGATGCTTGCTTGAGGGAGACGGCACCAGATATCCCTTTCCGCTGCATTTTACTAAAAACCAACATATACCAATTCAGTTTCAAAGTTCATTCACAGAATAATTTGTGGAGCATGTGTATAACCCCAAAATTTGGCCTGATGGTGCTGCCGTACGTACATTTACAATCCCAACTCAACACTTTCACAGAAGAAGCCTCCAACACCACCGGTATCGTCAATAATAATTCAATGAATGCCAGATTTCCAATATTACATCTAAATATCCAGTCAATTAGAAACAAACGAAATGAAATTAAATTCTATTTACTAGATATGTATAATTATTTTAGAATTAGTTATAATGTTTTATGTTTTCGTTAGCATTGGCTCTCAACAAACGAGAAATCAATCTCGTTTGTTGAGATATTCAAGGATATGTTTCAGAATCTTCATTCAGCAGAGTACAAAGGGCACATGCAGGTGTCATGATTTTTATAAAATATAATATCGAATTTCAACCTCTTTATGAAATGGTACAACTTTCCCATGAAATGATATGTGAGCTTTCTGCCATAAGTATTATCCAATACAATCTTATTATAATTACTTTGTAGTACAGCACCATATGGGGACTTTAATATGTTCTTAGGCATAGTGCAGGATGTGTTTAAACTAATCAAAGTTTTAAAGAAAATAGTAGTAATTACTGGAAACTTTAACGTATATTTCAATTCAGTCACTTTAAAATGCCTTAAATATTCTGATTTTATCAACTATTTCGGTTTTATCTGTCTAGTAAAGGGTTCCAACGAGAAATAAAAACTGTTTAGATAATTTCCTTATATACTTTGATTGCTCTCATAACACGTCCTATGCAATTGACATTAACTTGTCTGACCATAAAGCCATTGTTTTAGAAGTAGATAGTAACAAGGAACTCAAACACCAAATAAAATAATATAGGTAGGTCTGAACACTTTATATAATAATTTAAATACAATAGATTGGAATTTCGTTAACAACAAAAAGCTGGATTTTCTGGACTGGACTGCAAATTCTTCTAAACACACCTGTTGAAGAGATTGATGTTGCTTTTCCAATCAAAGAGAGAAATGTATATTCTAAAACATCAAAGATAGAATGGTATAATAATGAGTTACGAAAATTTTAATTTTATTATTTAAAAAACCATATACACATTTAACAGACATAGGTGACATGACTGAAGGAATATAGACAGCTAGTCTATAGGAATGATATTAAATATAAAAAAAATCCAACAAGTTTTATATTTCACGCAGTAAAAACATTTGGAAAGCGTCCTGGGATATAGTAAATTCTAAACGTGCAAATAAAAAGAGTACCGTTAGTGATTCCAATTTAAATTCTAATTGCTTTAATTGCTTTTTGCAAATGCTGCTTTCGAAACCATAAACACATATCTATTACTTCATATCTATTACTCTTGATCCAACCACTCTAGTTACAGAATTGCTACAAAAGGATGCGAGTTACACAAAATAGTGTTTACCAACGTGTTTCATACAAGATTTTTTCTAATTCTCACCAATTTTATATTTTATGAGAAGAAAACTCACGAAAATTTTATACGTTTAAAAACAATCCAGTAGGTTGTCACGGTATGACAGCTAGTTACTTTCATAACTTGTCAGGTCTAATTAACCTACTATGAAATGAACTTTACAAAACCAGTTGCGTAATATTTTACTTTTCATAACCGGTTGTGAATTAGTTTTAGAATTAGATTAGTTAACTGCCAGATTCCACATAAATTATAACTCCAAATTTTTTTAAAGAGTTATCAACATATATCAAGCAGAAAATTTAATTTTAGCATTAAATAAATTTTGCTGAATGGAGCATACTACTCACTTGACGAATTTTTGTCTGATATTTTTTGTTAAAATGTTCAGTGTTTTTATCGTTAATTGGTCTCATTATTATACAAATGCTATATATATATATATATATATATATATATATATATATATATATATATATATATATATATATATATATATATATATATATATATATATATATATCTATATATATATATATATATATATATATATATATATATATATATATATATATATATATATATATATATATATATATATATATATATATATATATATATATATATATATATATATATATATATATATATATTGATAAGGTTAAAATAGACAAGTATTGATTGATAAATATTGATAAGTTACCATTTTTTTATTTTAAATTTCGGTAATTTTGATATGTATGAAAAGATACGTGAAATATATTATATATAGTGTTTTGTATATCTGGATTGGCTCTAGATCTAGATGTATACCACATAATGTATAATTTTATGTAATTTATATATTTTATTTATATATCATATAACCTAATTACTTCGTGACTTGTGTAAAACTTATTGTTATTAACACTAATAAATTTATTGATTTATACAGCTGATTTTCTCAGATGCAGCAAATACTTTTTATTTTTTTTTCTATATAAAAAGAGAACGACAACATTTTTAGTAAAATCCACTAATGGGGATTCAAAAATATATAATATGCCAATATTTGAGCAAAAGGTTTATAAAACAGATGGGTTTAAATATAGAAACAATGTGGTGTGGAAATCCAGAGTGCTATGAAACACATCACGAATTATTGTAAACATGAAAAATTATTGTTTATCTTGATCTGTCGAATATATTAGAATAATATAAACATCAAAATAGGCTATTTGAAGGCAGATAAATATGAGATAAATCGTTGGAAAAAGAAACTGACGAAATACAGGAAATTATATATTTTTTACGTCAAATTGAAAATTGAAAAATAGTTATATAGGGTTATCCACTTAAAAAACATAAATAATTTAAAATCTTGACGCTTCGGATGGTTGTTTATTTTTTCTCATAAGATATTTTTACGGTTGACAAAAAAATCATAAAACTTTTGTATTTTGTATATAATATGTTTTATTAACCTTGTATATATGTCTTATTTCAAGTTCGTAGTAATTTACTATAAGCTTTATGCTTTGTTGTTTAGAAACAAGGCTGCTTATTTGAACCTTAACGTAGAGAACTAAATAGGATCCCCAGAGATAAAATTATTCGCTTATCAGAGGTAGAAAAAGACACATCTCAATGTTCAGAACTTTTGGGCGGGAAGATTGATAACCTTACGATTTATTGAAAACAACTAACTTACTAAAGTTTGTGAATGGATAGATTCTATCTGAAATACAAACGGACTTGAAGACGTATTTTAATAAAAAATGATATACCTGAGCATGTAAACAGAGACTGGCTGTAATATAGATCGTTTGTAATAAGTACATAGTTTTTGAATATCAATTTTGGTATAACCCGCCTACATAATTTGATGTGCTAAAACAGAACAATAATTGAACATTAACGTATTTTATAAAGAACCAGGTCACATTTTTTCGTTATAATATTATTCAAGGTTATATGGTTATTAAAAGAACCAAAAAAAGTTCTATAAAGATTGGTCCGAATCTCAGTCGTTGCATTAATTAAAATAGTTAACAGCGTGAATTAATCAGTCAGTGGTGAGAACCCGTTTATTTTCTATTATAACTTACATGTAAAATTAATTGTTTAAAGGAAAAAAATCTGAAGACGAAAATGATGATAAATAAATAATGTTTGATTGATTAATCATACATTATGTTTTTTTTTGTTTCTCTAATTCTATATTTATTATATAATACAGAAATATAGAAATAGAAGAAAACAGGAAAATATAATAATATGTTCGTTCAAACGACGTACGATTTGACATAAAATGCGTAAAATCCTATTGTGTTTTAACCCAAATCTAATAACAAATGTTGCCACTGTGGCGTCTCAAAAAATACAAAAAAATGTATATCAATAATTACAAATCAGAATACTTCATTACGATGTCTACTACTATAAGATGGCCATAGAGCACAACAGTTGATTAAAGGATCATTTAATCAACGACATAACGTATCAGATCTTCAAATTAATTGAAAAAAAATAGCCGCGCTATGGACAAAGGAACGTATATATACTCGTGATTTTGATACCCTTATCTTATTCACTCAGAATTCAATAGTCATTCTCTATAGGGCAGCTTTTTATTTATATTGAAATAAAAATTTATGTATAATTATTTTTTAAATTAAGAATTTTTCATTTTTAAATACTATATTGTATTGGATCGTTTATTGTTTTTTTTTGAGATTTGTAAAGAAATGAACCGCTAAAAAACGTATTAAAATTTTTATTATCCTTAAACTTTTTGATTATGTGTAGCTAAAAAAATTTGTGTAGGAGTTATCAAGTTATGATGTTCAATATCATAATGTACAATACAACAATAGCTCTCACATGACGATCAGTTGAAGTTGGTTTTGTTAAATTATAACATCTAACCATAATTTTGTATAATTTTTAAAATTATCGTTTAACGTATAAAGTATATTACGACGTATATTATATAGTATATCTATATGTTGCAACACCCGATAATGCACTCAATTTAGGTATTAATACAATAATGAAAGTATTATTAAGTAATAAATAATTTCTATTGATTTGCTTATTTCAAAACATTTTATAGGTGATTTAAATGAGCAGGGGTGTAAAAGTACGGCTGAAAATACTTGGAGAATCTGAATTAAACAGTATTTATTTCAGTAATTTAGCAAATGAAATGTAATCTCTCAGATGTTTTTCCCAATCATTTACCCCATATATCGTCGATTTTCGGGTGCTCGTTTATAGGTCTATGGTACACCAGAGCAAAATAAGCATAGAATTGTAAAACGGCGGCGTCGGCGACCTGATACAGCGAGGGAGAGAATAGCAGCATCCATAGCGTCTGGATAAGTTGGGAGGGGCAAGGCGCATCGATCCAGAGTGTATCCCGGCGGATGACGTCACCTACATAGGTTTAAGCACTACGCTTCATCTACTACAAGGTCCTATCAGACTGCTTTGCGTTTAATTGTCGCCACGGAATGTGTTATTGTCCTTGCTACATTTGTTTTAGATCGTATGATGATAGCTGTCGTAAATATAGTGTAGTACCAAGAACGGTAGGGGATGATCACCGGTCGACGGCAACATCTAACGTTGGCGATGATTATATTATTTTTTTCACGATCGTACATTTATTATTTTACGCTATTAGACCGGGAGGTAGTGACAGATTTTCAGACGTGATTTTACCCCTTATGCCTTTTTGACGATATTAGCATATGCATATTCTGATGATAAAAAATGATAAATCACAGAATCATCCTGGGGACTTCATATATTAAAGTTAGTTAACATATTTGATTGCAAATTAAAACAAAGTTCAAGTATAGTACTTATCACATACTCATCACGAGCTGGTCTACAAGAATTTGCCGGAAAAATATATTGTTGCTATTTAAAAAAATATATCGATGACGTCATCAAGTACATAGTAGCAAAGTCATAGGCATATCGTTTGCGTGAGCTCAAATTGTTGCTATGGTTAGGTGTGGTTAAAAAATGATTTATCCGCCTTAAACCGGCTGCCATTAAGAAATATATATGGTGTGCTGGGATCATATATGAAGATCACATATGAAGATAATATATGAAGAAAATATATGTCCCCGGAATGACTCTTTACTTTATCATATATTATCATCAGAATATGTGTATGTCAAAAGGCATACTGGGTAAAATCACGTCTGAAAATCTGTCACTACCTCCCGGTCAATATTATAAACGTTACATTTCAATTAAAATTATTTGACGTTTACTAAATAAGCAAAAAATGAAGTGTAACGTTAATATTTCACTTTAAATCCAATTTCTCAAAAATAATATTTTTATTTTGAAAATAAAAGGCTATTAGAACAAGCTACAGATGTTTTTTAGGGCATTAAAAAATAATAGGTACTGAACTGTACAGAATTTTAAAGTAGGTATAATACATAGATGAAACAGTATATAAATTATACATCCAATTGTCGTTTATAACAAAATGGCGTTGAAAATTGTCAAAAATGCCGAACTTCCACTAGCAACAATGCGATATATCGATGATAAATTTTAAATTAGACATTTTGAAAAATCCGTCAAGCCAAGATATACATTTTTGAAATTCTCGACTTTCGGCCATACCGGTTAAATCGCGTTAAATCGATATTTAGAAAATGTTGTTCAAATGGATTATTTTATAATTTTTTTACTTTGCAATTTCATTAATAACAAATTCCATTCGGACGAAAAAGTTATATAGGTTTTTTATTCCCTAAAACGTAACTGATCGGAGCAATACAGTGGACCTGCGCTGTTGCTAGCGTCAGACACGTTTTACTCTAATGTTCGGACGCGTTTTAAACCATTTTAACATCATTTTAACGTACAAATAGAATATAAAAAATTTACATAATATTCTGACGTTTCCAAAACCGTTGTAAAAATTACGATCGGACCACCGTACGAGCAAGGTTGATTAGTTGCATAAAGGGTCAAAAAAAAATTATTGGAAATTGTAGCAAAACTATCCCTCCGACAGACCAGGTTTTTATGCAAATAATTTACATGTTTATAGTTACTTTTGCGCGCAATGCGGACACCTTAGCTTAAAAATTGTAAATGTTATGAATTTCAAATTAACCAGAGGTCGCGCCCTGATATTTTGCACTGTCGGTCGTGCGTCGGTCAAATTGACAATTTTTTTAAATACATAAAAAGAAAAATTGTAGAAGTTTCCTTTAGTAGTGACAACGTTTTACAACTACAATACACTCCACTCCAGCTTTTCTGACATATTTTACCTTTGCCTATTCGGACAGATTACTTTGACCAATTGCAGAAGACTACGTCATTCCAAATTAATGTACGCAATCATGCGTTGAATACAAACCAATAATATTGGACTTGACACACCAAACAACTGCTGTCTAACATGCGGTGAGAGCAAACTGATTACTACTAATATTACTACTAGTAGTGCAAAATGTGCAAAGTAAAGTTAAATCACATTATCCGTCGTAAGTCGGTGGAAATGACTAAATACGCGAAACGTAGTACCTACTTCGATTTTGCAATGATTTAAACTGAACGTAAACATAAGCTTTAGAATAATTTAAGAAGCTACTGAGGAGAGGTAGTAAGGGGCGTACCTAATTTCATCATATTTTCAGAAAATAAATTGTAGTAAACACGATTGAACTTCTAGAAAATTGTTGCTAGAAACTCAAAGAACGTTTTTTTTCATTGTGTTACAGTTTTTCGAACGCCATTTTTTTATAAACAACAATTAGCTTTTTAATTTACATACGGTGTTATCTATTATACTTTAAAACCCTGCACAGTTCATTACCCATTAACCTATTATTTTTTATGTACTAAAAAACCTCTATAGCATTGGCCTATATGTTTCAAAGGTATTATCTAGGATTACTTTTACAGATACACATTTTAGTTAAAATATAATTTTATGATCTCTTAATTTTATTATAGAATGAGTGGTTCCGAAAAGATTGAAATGAATCCGGAAAAATCATTCCAGAATAATCCGAGGACAACTGAAGTCTGTAATATGTTGTCTTTATATATTGGTGTGAGAATCCATGAAAAATTGTTATTGGTCTATTACAGATATTAAAATCGACTGGGCGGCATATTCAACATTCAAGGGTCAATTTTCCTTAAATATGCTTCTGATCCTTTAAAACTTCCGTCCTTGATTGATTTATCAAAGATGAAATCTATTGGACACACCTTAAATAGTTAGTTTATTTACCAAGGACCTTCTATATTGCTTTCGTTTGATATGTAAACTAATGGAATGCTCAGTGGCGCGCGCAATTATCCTAATATAGGAAATAAAATAAAAAACAATAATCTTATCATTCTCATAGAACGGAACAACTGCTCACAACTGCATGGCGGAAAGAGGACAAATTAAAGACTGACTGGAAGAAAGAAACATTTCACACGATCATTGACTACTTAAAGATGAATTGTTGACACTGGCTAGGCAACATTTTCCAGCTTTCAACAAGTATGTAGTGGATGAAAAGGCCAAAGCAAGAGGAATGGAGGTAATTCGATTGCCTCCATATCACTGCCAACTGAACCCAATTGAACTTATTTTGGTGCAATAAAAGGGAAAGTTGCTAGAGAAAATACAACAGTTAAGTTACCTGATGTGAAAAAACTTATCAATGGTGCAATCAAAGAAGTAAATGCGGCCAACTGGACAAAATGTATAGACCATGTGAAGACCATACTCTCGTTAAACCAGTCATAATAAAAGTAAAGGAAGACAGTAGTGAAAGTGACTTATTTTCAGATAGTGAATAGTGATATGAATTTCTGATGTGACTTTTTGTGACGAGTGCTACTAATAAGTGACCGTGAAAAATACCAATGTGAGTGTAACTATATGTGCAAATAATAACATCCCGCAAATTGTTGCGTTAATTTCTTATACATTTTACTAACAGTCTTACCTATATTAATAATAAGTAACCTAACCACGTTCTATCCTATATAACAATGGCCGCGGACTGGAGACCCTAGTTCTATTCACAAGAAATTGTGGCGGTATACAATTTTATAGTACATATCCTTTTGTATTGCTTAGTGATGTGATTTACGGCTTCTGTAGTAATTCGTACGGGTTTTCTTTGTAAAATTACGTACAATTTTTTGCTCTAGTTTGTATATCAAACGAAAACACTACAATCCTTAAGATATTTATGTTAAGATTAGCATAATATGACAATATATTTTTTTAGGTGAGAATTATGTTTAGAATAAGGATGCATCCATAAGCATAAATTGTATTATGAAATAATATTTCATAGTATAAATTCAGTGCAAAAACCAATATACCGATCTTTTACCGTAACAATAAAAAGGCAGGCGAAGAACTACGAAGAATTTTTTAGAAAATACGCTAGGCTTCGACCAACAAAGCATTTATTTTATATTATTAATAACGAAAATAGTTGACAGGTAGTGGGGCTTACTGGAAGTTGTCCATCAAAAATTGCCAAATATAAGAGCGAGATATTACCATTGTTACATTGGTCACCCTTTTAGTAGGACCTTGCGGCAACACAATTTACCAATTGTAGAATGGTTTAATTCTTATTTAACATAACACTCGAATTACTATACTCTTCGTCTTCCTCTTCATTGACAACCATTTAATGCCTAATTCGATTTAACAATATCTATTTTGCTTTTTCTCTCTAAACCTGACTGCTTCTTATGTAAGTACAGTGTCGAGTAGTCGAATGTAAATGGTTTTATTATGCAACTATGGCTTTAAATTTTTGAGGTAATGTGTAAATAGATGTCTGTGTATGTATTAATTTGATACATCAAGTGACTTCCTGTTAAATTTATATCCATTTCATAGTTTCATGATGCGGAAAAGCTACGCACCGTAAATAATTTAAAGTGCTATTGCCAACCTTTTCCGAGTTAGAACATTTGCTAATTCGGAAAAGTTTGGCATTAGCACTTAAAATTATTTACGATGCGTGTCTTTTATTGCGCATTGCGCATATTTAAAAATGGAAAATAAAATGGGTAGGTGAGGATTTAGCATAGTAAATGGTTTTATCGCGTAATTATGGATTTAAATTTTTGAGGTAATGAGTAAATAGATGTCTGTGAATTTATTAATTTGATATATCAAAAGTGACCTCCTGTTAAATTTACTTCCATTTCATAATTTCATACCATGATGCAACTTACAAATGCGGAAAAGATACGCAGCGTAAATAATTTAAAGTTCCATTGCCAACCTTTTCCGAGTTAGAACTCAGGGAAGGTTGCCTTAAGCACTTTAAATTATTTACGATGTGGGTCCTTTATTACGCATTGCACATATTTAAATTGAAAGGAAAATGGTTTGCTAATTGGTTTAATTTGTTTGTTTCCTTTATGGTTTAGCTATATTTTAAAAATAAGAATCACACCCTGCTATGGGTTTATTCGAATATTTTTTTATAATACCAAATTATAATCTAGACACCAAAACGTTCTCATATTGACAAATTCAAGTGTCTCTGTACTCTCAAAATTCAGAATTACATGATGCTAAAATAATAAAAAAGTTTATAGCCCTGTCGGGTTAGCAAAAAAAGGTTTTTCATGCAAAAATTCCCGTCAGCAAGTTTATTGCTCTAACTTTTAAGGGAGGTCTAAATTCAAAGTGGCGACCAAATTCCGTTGATGCGTTAGCCGCCATCTTGAGTTTGACGGGGATCCTTATTGCTCAATATCTCAGCCATTTTCAACAAAAATGGTAAGGACTTAAGTTGTTGTAAATTTCATTCTATACAACTTTTGTCCTTAGAATTTGTATCGTGCGATTTTTTGAAAGCACCAGGAAAAGTGGAAAAGTATAATTATCGAATTATCTGCATTATTATTAACTTTGGACATAAACGTACAGGATTAAAGTTACCTATATAGCATTACATTTCCTACAATTTTGGTTTCTACTACTTTGTCTCTAGAAACGATATTTACGGTTTAACGATTGCGATAAAGGCAGACAGCAACTTAAAAGTGTATGTTGCGAACTCCTTTGCGCTCCGCACCACCACAGGGGTAGAGTTCCACGCGCGTTTTTTTTACGTAGTATCCCCAGTAGGTCGCATCCACGTTTTATTGCTTGCAAGTATGTTGTAGTTTCTTCCTTATAAGAGTTTGAAGCTGCAATTTTGATTTATTCGTGCGTTAAGAATCCTGGAAATATTTTTCTTTCTTTTTCCTTATAAGCTTCAGATGGCCTTATGGTTCTTTCAAGATGTCGTTGTCGGACCTACCTACTTGACTCTTTTTTTTGGCGATGGTCTTGCCAAAACAACATCATCGGCTTCCTCCTCGCAGATCTCCTGATATTCAATGGTGATGACCTTCCACATTGATAACCCATGACATTCGATGTTGATTAGGCAGAATTCTCCATGATACCATCATCTTTGTTATCATCAAGCAGCTCCTGAAGTTCGACAACATTGTCGCATATCTCATGCACCACTGCAGAATTGGTATATAACTGAACATTTTAGCCCTGCTTTGCGACACCCGCACAGCGAGGTCATGTTGTTTTTTTGATTTTTTGTGTCTTTCAAACTATTTTGATTTGTAACTTTTGACCCCGGGATTTTCAGACCCAAGTTGCATTTGAAACTCTTTTCAGCATCAAAAAAGTGATCGACTCCCCCCGTTTAAGAAGAATTTCACCGTGATCCATTTTCCGGTGTATTTGGTGCGGGGTCCTTTACAACAACTTAAGTTCTTACCATTTTTGTTCAAAAGTAAAAAAATGGCGGAAGATATTGTACAAAAATTATTCCTAGTCAAATTCAAGATGGCGGCTGATGGAAGTGCTGATATATTGGGCCTCAAAAATACCACATTTGGCAAACAAAATTCTGCACGATGGTGCCTCGTTTGTCAGGTTTCGCCGAACAATCTGAATACTGCATAACAACACAGCACGTACCAACTGCATTACAATTATTAATTGTACATTAAATTTTAATATTTAGACATATTGTTTGTTTTTTATTTGTTTACTCATTATATTTTGTTCTCTTTAAATAAAATAAATATATCCTTAATTTTATATCACATGTACTATAATATTAATATTGTAAAAGTTCGACAGTTCAAAAAGCAATTTTCCAAAATGTGTCCACGATGTTAAATTGTTTTCCATACCAGCATCTACCTCTGGCCGGTGATGTTTGCACAATCTACTTGAATGACCGGTTTCGAAATGAATAGCGCTTCATCATCAGATCCATAGGCTATAATATACATACACATACACATTTCTAACTAATACCAATAAATTATTAAAATAGCGAGGTTAATAAATATTATAAAAATTTTAAATGTAGGTAGAAAAAAAAATTATATTTATTAACCACACATTTTAATAATTTGTTAGTATTAGTTAGTAATATATGTGTATGTATATTATAGCTATATTATAGCCTATGAAACTGATGATGAAGTGCTAGGCACTTCGAAACCCGTGACTCACTAATAAAGGATTGTGAGAAACAAATATAAGACTTCCTTTCACCCCACTATTTTAATAGAAAATGTTTACATTCTTTACATCATCCTTTATGTCTATGGATTCATAAGTATCCATAGGCATAAATTGAAAGAAAGCCTGTCTATAAAGACAGGCTTTCTTTCAATTCTATTTATTCTATAAAATTTCATGCCACAAGGTGAAATCCGTTCTGATTAAGTTAAAGAAAATGAAAACTATATATCACAGCATTAAAACTGCAAAGCCTTCCAGGGTCAATCTGATAATCCACTTTGCAACTAAGTCTGGTTTATTATAACATGTTTTACCCTTGCGGCGGACTAAAACGATGAATAATTGTGATTCACAATGACATTAAATCGTATATTCCCAATGCCTAACGATGTAGGATACAAAAAAGCTGGTAAATAATAATAGCATATAAATAACGAATTCTCTTCTTGGGGACGCAATAGTTTCTTTTATAGAACATAGAGTTTGTAATTCATAACCATTCTTCCAATTTTAGGAAAATACGTAATAAATTATACAAATTATTATTATTTCATATAATTAAAATACTATTAAAAAACGTACTGTCGTGAGCCATAAAAAAATAAGAAAACTATTTTTTTTCTAATGTAAATCTGTCTATTTGTATAATATTTGACAACTAACTGACAATGACAGAAAAATTAAAATTGTACACAACTAGATTTTAGCAAAACTACGTTATAAGACCTGCAATTTTATTTGCTCACGACTCTACCTATGTGCTATTATTCTCTGTAACGTCGATATTCTGTCTTGACGAAATAAAGAAAGAAGTCAGATAGGATTATACAAATTTTGTGTTATTCGAATGAAGTTGAATTGTTTGACCACCTTTATTTTTGCATATTACTTTCAATGATCAGAAACATAAAAGAAAGTATTACAGGCTATTATAATATAAATGTATGTATGCTATTGTAACTTATTACAGACAAATTTTTAGGTAAAATTGTTTTTCCTTTTCGCTCCGCTCATATAACTCGGAAACTATTCGAAAAATTTCTAAGAGGAAAAAAAGTTTTAGAATTAAATTATATACATAAAAGAGCTAATTGCGAAAAATTATTATTATTGCAAATATAAGAAAAACAACTAAAAAATGGGAAAAGTTCTCTTACTGAATTTTTCTCAAAGACTTATTTTATATGTAGGAACTTCATGTTTGGCCAAATATAACTTTGAAGTGTGGTAAACTATCACTCCAAATTTTATCAAAATCAGTGGTATAATTTTTGCACAATATGTTTACAATGCAGATTTTTTTTTAAAATTAAATTTTATATATATATATATATATATATATATATATATATATATATATATATATATATATATATATATATATATATACATATATGTGTATATATATATATATATATATATATATATATATATATATATATATATATATATATATATATATATATATATATATATATATATATATATATATATATATATATATATATATATACATATATGTGTATATATATATATATATATATATATATATATATATATATATATATATATATATATATATATATATATATATATATATATATATATATATATATATATACATATATGTGTATATATATATATATATATATATATATATATATATATATATATATATATATATATATATATATATATATATATATATATATATATATATATATATACATATATGTGTATATATATATATATATATATATATATATATATATATATATATATATATATATATATACATATATAGAACGTTAAAATTTCTAGTCCATCAAAATCAATATAAGTACAAAGTAAAAAGTACATATTTTAAACCCTTGAGTTAAAATAAAATATAACTATCTGGAATGCACAGACTTTAATTTCTATATTATCAATGGACTTCACCACCCAGCGCAGGTGGTAATTAAGTACCTATTATATGAATTACTTGTTTATTTGCACTATGCAATATGAATTCCAAAGTTTATTAATGTGTTCGTTATTTTGTTTAGTTAATTCTATAATTTTAAGGAAATACGCTAAACTAATATTAATTTTAAAATATTAATGTGCATCTCATACAGATGCAGGATCTGACATTACTATTAGAAACTACTATTACCTGAATCATCATTTCCAAATGATTACTCAATTAAACATAATTTGTTCTCACCAGCAAACCAAGTAAATTGTGACAAATTGATCAATAATGACAAATTGATCAATATTAACAATGCTTGTAAGATGTTACTTTACATTACTAAGTGTATGTTAAATCTCATACATCAATTTTGCACCGATCATATTAAACCTCGACTATGTATCATATAATATATTTAACTACAAATATGTGGCCAGTTTAGATATTTATAATACATTGAAAATATAATGTTTTGTAAATCATCACATATTTATGATACATAATAACCTTTCATTTAAAACTATGAACCAAGCCTATAATAATTAAGAAGTCATTAAGCTAATTAGGAAAATATGAGCAGCGCAAGTTCCAATTGCAAAATAATTGACAATGTAAATCCACTAATCAGATCACTTTCATACATCTCATTTAATTTATGGAACTAAATATATGGCCAAAAAATATATCTACATATTCAAGAATTTGAATTATTGAATTGAATTCATGAATTATTTAAGAATTCTCAAGCACTAGTTTCACTCTTAAAACTATGTAAAACAATGTAACGAAATTTATATTTATATTGATGTCATTCATGTCCCTATGCATGTTAAAATGTCAACATAAATAAATTTAACATAACAATAAATTTTAAACATTATGATGGTATTTTTATTGTTGATCCGTCAAAACAAACACCTTTCTTGGCTATATGCCAGCATTTTGAATTATTCAAAGTAAAAAATTATAAATTCTCAACGTAACATGGATTTTTTCTTTATATCTGGAAATCAAAAACGAAATTCTTAAGAAATTATATATGTTCTAGTCTCACTGAATATTGTGAGATATGTACGCGAGATTTAGATTTAAATTTACAATTTATTATGCCTCAGGTTTATATTAACATGTTTATACACATATTATTTTAAGTCAAAGTAGTGTTTGTAAGTTCGTAGTAGGTGTTTTCGTAGTAGGTTGAAATAAATTACCCTAATAATTTGTCCGTGACAAACCGATAATTTCGACTATTTATATAATTTAATCCAATATTTCCATTAAGTAATTTACAAGTAGTACTTATTACGGCTGGTGAACGATGTTAATAATAAATGCCGAAGGCGCCAGTAACAAATGTTTCATCAATGTTTATTATCCGTCGATATTTTTAGCTGTCCCAAAAATATAACTACCAGATCTTCATAATACTATATATGTGTAGTATTAAATTATTTAATATTTATTATGATCTTAAATTGCTTAAACACCAACGACTATTTTCCGCACATTCTACATGCAATTATATTATATCCAAGTTTGGTTGCGCAACTAGAAGTGAATCACTACAGAAAACAGAAATAGGAACACGTCCATCAAATAATGTCCTATAACACTTCGTCATATCTATAGGTATCTACTACACGCCCAGAGATTTACCATTTTATTTGCAGCAAAATATAATATAACACGTATTTACACCACAATATTTCGTTAACTAGAAATATTTTGAATAAATGTCAATTAATAACTGGGTTTTAATATTTTTCGCATCAATATGTCTATAAGATAGACAAATGTGTTAATGTCTATGTCAAAATATTGCTCGAAGGACATTTTTTCCATGCCGCGTCGTAAGCACACCCTGTAAATTACCGAGCAATTGCAGCTTTTTCTATCAGATCGTTAATCAAATAGTAAACTTGTTTAATGGTTACTAAATGGAACTCTACTCCTTTCACGTTTTCGTGATAATAATTTATCATTATCATTTTAGTATATACGTCTGCGAGAAAATGTTTTGTTTACGTAAATGCCGGTAATTGCGTGCCTACCTCCAAACTGCTCCAGTTTTGTGCATTGATTTTAGCTGCCTCGACACTGCCTTTGGCTCCCATTTTCAATAACACCAACTTTACAAATATATATATATTTATTTAAAGGTAATAGTATTAAAACGATTAAAAATTTGACACTTATTATGGCACAAACTTTGGTACTTTTATATTTTATGTTATAGTTTCAGGTTATTTACGTTATCTAAATACTAATCCACGATTTGGCACTAAAATTTACAGATATGCACCATTTATTCAATTTAAACACAAGGTATAAATAAACCATCAAAATATGCAATCGACCTCTCAGTTTGCCTACCGCGACAGATCAGGTCAGACTAACGTTCGCAAGCTCTCCGCGAGAAGGCGCTGGGACGCGCGCTTGCGTTAGATTCTCGCCCACTCGATAGATGCTGAATAGAGTAAATAAAGACAAGTAATTAAGTTTCCAGGTGATTTTTTAATTGTCTTGATTTTACGGCTGGGCTTCATTGATGTTTTCTTTTTCATTTCACATATATTTACAGAGTGAATCTATAAATATATCCTATGCCAAAGTTGCATGATCACATATAAAACCCATGATGTTATTCATACTGTAATTGACAGAATTTCTAACTGAAGTGTTTTCATAGCGAAATTATATTCCAATAATTAATTAACTATTTTTTGTATACCTATTTCTATATATTCTTGGGCACTTGTAATTTTTAAGGGCCAACGGATATTTAGTTATTTATAGTAATATATACCAGAGAAAAATATAAGTTATAGGAAACTATTAATTGAAAGTTTCGGAGGTGATTACCTCTGTCATCAGCATTTAATATTTTTCAGTATCAAATATCTTACAAAAGTTAAAATTGGTGGTCTCTAAATTTTTTCCTATTATATAAATATGTAATTTTTTATAACTTTGGCTTATTGACTTTCATTTTATAACTGTAATTAGGTATGCATATTTTTATATGTGTATTAAAAAAACTGTTTAAAAAGAACAAAAGGGTGATAGAAGATATACCATATACCATATAAATGCCATACCAACCAAATTACAGTTATAAAAACAAAATTAATATAAAAAATTTAAACAATACTAAATGGAAATGTTCCCCAAGTATTTTATCATACCTATATAATATTCAGTAATTATCATATACTCGATGTTGTTGAAATCATTTATTTACTTATTATTGAGAGGGTGCGTATAGCTTACTACTCCATCTAGCTTAATTTTCCGTATATATTTTAGCGAACGATTCAAAGGTCGTGATATTTGCTAAAGATATTATTTAAAACTTTCTGTGTTTTGTCACCCGTTGCAAAATAAATCCCCCTTATAGTACCACGGACCCGAATAATTCTCTTAATATAATAAATGTTTTAAAAGATAGTAAACTAATGGCATCAAATATATCAACAATACAAACTTACGTGTCTACAGTAATTTCTATTATGTTTTCTCAAATATAATAAGATTTCTCACACACTTATGTTTCACATGCGCCAGGTAAATAAATAAAACAACGTTACAAACATTATCTTAGTAATATTTTATTAAGTGATCTTGACACATCGAGTCAAACTGACAAAGAATAAAATAATAGTTTATTTCATTGTTCAACTTCACATTTCATAAATTTTACTACCAGAACAGAAATAAATGAAAACAAGTGATTATTTAATATAAATTACTACTAAATTCATGGCCAAATAATAAGAAAAAACATTCTGCTAATAATTTTACTTATGTTTGTAATGCTTTTTGAAACCGAAAAAAATTAAATTGTTTAAATATCCGAGAACTTTAAATTCCATTATCATGTATTATGTCAGAAACATCAGTTTGCTGGAAAACCCCACTATATTCCTATCACATGATGTTAATATGCAATGAATATAGACTTTTTCAGGTGCATATATGTCAAGATCTTTATCGAATAGCTAGCAAGTATTAAGATTATTTTGCAGATATACTACAAATACGCCTTAACAGAAACTCCCATAAATTAAAACTATACCATCATCAACATGGAATGTGTACATTTAAAAGCATTTTCGATATCAAATTGCTGCCGCTTAGATGTCACCATATCTTGAAATTTATATTACCGAATAGATTCAAGCTCATTAAATAATAAGCAATAATAGTTATAATAATATAATAATAACAGTAATAACAACAATAACAGTTAGCAATAATAATACTACTATAATAATAGTAGTTTTAATATATTTTAAATGTAATAAAATAAAGAACTATCTTGCATGAAGGTAATCTTACTATAGAAATTAACAGAATTTACTTTTATTGCTATAATTAGCGCGACGAAATTTAAATCGGAAACATGCCTTAAAAATTACTCCGTTCTTGTACGAGTATTACCCTTTTTAAATTTTAAAGTCACAGTCTTGATATCAAATTGATATTTAAAAATTGCAAATATGCTATGTTCAATAAATTGATCATAAAGCATTTCTTAAAAATTTTCTAATTTTGTTATTTCTATAACCTCAATTTACTTTTGACATAGCATTTATTAGATGTTTTAAGAAATACGAAAGAAAAATTAAAAGAAATAAAGGAACTATAAGAACCACCACTTTATTGAAATTAAAGCGAACAAGTTAAATTTATAAAAAAATAAAAATAAAATACTTCTATAACTATAATATGTAAATAACACTAATATCTTGTAGGACTACCCTGAGCTCGAATAAGACTATTATCCCTTTTAGGCATACTCCGAACCAAGTAGTTTCATAAAGTTTGTTCCAAGTTTGTCCATACTTGTTTGACAGCCTCTCATTAATATTCAAGTGTGTCCAAATGATGTACGAGAGTGTTCAATTGCCTCGACATTTCTGCCAAAACATTTTCCTTACAGTACATGTCTGATGAACAATCTCCATTCATTCTGATGATTACCACTCCAATCTCCAATCAATACCGTGACATTCCAGTCTTTCGTTGACAATTTGAGCACGGTGAGGACGGGCATTATCATCCACAAGTACGAGTACCCCATTGCACCAGCCCCCAATATTTGGTTTAATAATTATGTCTCGATAACTTACACCAGTCGTTGTGGCATTGTTTAAAACTATCATGTCTAAGCAGCCATTAAAATAAATACCATCCCATACAAAGATTGAGCCTCCACCCAAAGCCATTGCCGGAACACTAAATTGTTCATTATATTCTTATCCTTATTAACTCCAAAATACGGCCCGCAGAATTATACAACCGGAATCCCGACTCATCCATAAATAAACAATTCCTTTATTTCTTTGATGGTCCAATTGCGATTTAGCTCAGCCAATCCTTGCCTATATACTCGATGCTCCTGACTTAGAAGTGGATTTGTTGCACGCCTTCTTGTGCACCTTTGCACAAGTGTTGCCTTCTTAATCCTTTGACACCTAGTGCTTCCATAGTATAACCACTTGTAATAGACAAAGTTAGTCCTTATGTAATGTTTGTAAGAATAAAAATAAACCACTTGCAATTTTTTTTATATAGAAATAGAAAGAAAGGGGAAAAGTATCTTTGTAGGTAAAAGTTGGAAAGAGTTGCTTTGAAATTGATTGTACCTACACAATTATGTATGACAATTATGTTAACATCCTTGCAGAACCTGGTGGCAGTACTTTGATTAATTAGGAAGTTAAACAAAATATATTTTTTATTTTTCGGAAAATAGCTCAAATACTCTCTTGTCTTTGGCGACGCTGTATATGACCTCCTGGCGGAATACATACTTCAACACGATTTTTTTGTTTCAAGGCCTATACTAACTTTGACTATGACTTGTTTGAAGGTGGTATTTGTAACTTTTCATACCTAATTAAACCGATCATATATAACCTTCTTATTACCGCCTGGTTTAATATTACTCTTATATAATAAAATAAATTTGTACATCTGGAGTGGCGAAAAAAAAGTAAAATATAAGCTACACATTAATGTTTTACATTGGAAAAACGGTTCAAAACATTTGTTAAACTATATTCTTGGTTGCATATCACTATATTCTTGGTGAGTCAAAACTCACCGCAGGCATCTCTAGGTGTATTGTATAAAATATCAAGGAATGTCGAATTTACGAAAATGGCAAATTATTTTGAAAAATTTTATAGGAAAGAATTTTTTATTGTTGAATCGGATAAGGTTCAAAGGTTGTCATTTTGAAATGGTAAAAAAACATCTTTTAAAAACATGTTCTAATATTTTTACACAAAAGTCAATAACTTAGAAGCCTGTGAACTTCAATTCAACAGCTACTTGCCAAAAATTAGCTCATTACAAGTAAGAATTACAAATTTACTGAAATTTACATTTAATTAGAAATTTACAGAATTGACTATTTTCAATATGAAAGCCAAAATTATAGAACGCTGTTAAAAAAGTTTTGACTAAATAACTAGTAGTAAGAAATAAAGCATGAAAATAAATGGTAGGTATTATTTATATGGTGCAAAATTGTATACGAATCATGGGATTATCTACAACAAGAAGCAACGCCACGTTCTTTCAGAGCCTAGAGTATAATGTATTGGCATGTAGGTATAATTTTAACAATAGGATGATAAATGACGACTTCCACTTTCGGTTTCTAAAATAATTTATCATTATCAAGGGAAAATGAAGATCGCAAAAAATTAATGGAATTGAAAGATACGAAAGTAATTGATACGTGAACACTTTATATGGATGAGACCTATATTACTAACATATTCTTGCCTCATTGTCGCTGGCGTCTATAAAGGAAATATCTACTGGGTTAAATATTTTATATCTGAGAGTAGGTATCTTATGATATTCAGTTATACTGTAAAGAAGACAACAAATAAAAGTTGTTTTATTATAACTACTTTGTAAATCAAATTCAACAATAAATAATTGTTTTAAATTAATTTGGTTCTGCTTAAAATTATTTGTTAAACGGTTCGCTCTGTATCCACACATTGAGGGAGAATTCTGGGCGAACTGGGTTGTCAGCACGGGAGCCAAAAGCGGGTGTGGCAAGTTCGTTCTCACTCCGCCTGTGATAAAGCGCTGCAATCGTATAATCGACTTTGTTTTGGTTCATATTTTAAAAGAAGGGCGTGTACACTAACGTTTACAATGAAGAGCAATGTAATATTTCACGGTGTGACATCAGTATGGTTTAACTAAATTATTCCTATATAATCCAAATCACAGTTTGATACATCGTTGGTTGAAGATACAGCTTTGAAAATTACGATATCCCAGTGATATTTTAATTCTATATTTAAGGGCGATTACAAACATACAAAAAAATCGGCGACCTTTTTTTATATTTATTTTATACTTACATATTATATATTTAATTGCTTTTAATAAGTTAGAAAACAGCAATATAAGAAACTAATTTAAAATTTATATCTAAATATTTATATACTTTTTTAGAACCTTGTCTATTGTGCTCGCCGTCATAGTCTGCCAAACATGCATCCCTTAGGGAAATAGTGGTTACGTCTGACTACACCACCGAAGGTCAACCGTTAGAATCCAGAGAGCATTTTTTTTAATATACGTATGTTAACGAAATGTATTGTCTCGTTAAGGTCCCGATTTTATACAGTGTAGAGACACAT
>CAXKVY010008038.1:0-30563 GCA_964058915.1 Tetropium fuscum
GTTGTCGCTGTCTTTGTTTTCTTTTACTTTTTAGTTATCGTTTGGTGTTTCAGACTTCTTTTTGGTAGAGAATTTAGAGTTTATTTAAAATGTCTATAACTTTTTTATTCTTTGAGATAAAAACAATTTAAAAAAACTGAAACACAAATAAAATCTGAAACCTAAGATATTACAGTAACCCAAAAATGGTATTTTTTCTGCATTTTTATATCAAATTAGCCTTGAAAAAAATTAGAAAAAATAAACATATGCAAATTGCCCTCTATTTTCTATAAGTGTGATCCTATATATTGTCGCATGGCAAAAGGTAAAAAAAACTAGATAACTAGATAAGATCTAGAATGTAAGAAACTAGAATACATTTTACATAAAAAAATATTTAAAAAACGAATAAGTACTTTGTTTTTCATGAAGGTTTAAAATACGATGAAAAATGGTTGAACAATTTCAAAGTTTATATATGCTATATAAAATTTACCACCATATCAAGCTAAGCTACTACTACTAAAATATACTGAACACTGTGGATGTTGGCAAGCTGCCTTAACCATGAGAAATTGTAAATATTTTGTATTATTAAAAATGTATCATAATAGTATAATAATAATATCCTCATTCTAACAGCAAAATCGACTGCACATTGCACTCCTACACAATCCTGCACTGAAGGGTGGTTAGAATTTACCCACCTTTAAGTGCAGCAATGAGGGAAATCTGAAGAACCTCTGAGATTTTAGGGATAAATTATTGAAAATTTATCTCCCATCAGAGCTGGGAACCGAACGTACATACTACTGCTAGGTGAACGAGCCGTGAGCTAGCGCGTTGACCGCTGGACCACCGTGTACCACCAAAATTATACGTTAGTGGTTTAAAATAGCAGATTTTTCAACGAACAATTAAGGAAAGCAATTATTAACGCAGGGTGACTTTTACGTCATGAACCGAAGGCGAGTGGCGCAAATAAAACTTTTCGTCAAGATGTCGACAAAAAATGTGACGCATTTTTTTTCAAAATCCGTGAATTTTAAGCGCCGATATCTAAGAAACTGCGATATAGCGAAAATATTAATGGATTCAGTGTTGTGGATCATTTCGTCCGCTTTAATTTAGTATAGAATGGCCTTAGAGCTACGACTCATAGTTTCCGAGATATATGCGAAAATCGAAAAAAGGGACTTTCTACATATACACTCGGCGCCCCGCTCACCTGCTGGGAGTGGGGGCTTTTAGTGTGTTTACCTTCTAACTAGTTCAAACAAAAGTAACAAAGACAAAAATGGAGTACCTACCACTTATCTCTACACCCCCCCCCCTTTTGAGCAATCATTGATTGGACTATAAGCAGTTTCACTCTGAATCAATTTCTGTTGTCGTACTATAGGTTCTCCCTCATATCTGTTGCATTTGTGAACTCTTCAGCCATTCAAAGGTAGTGGGCATTAAGAACATTCCCATTACCATGTTGTATTACTATCAGACTGTCTAGTTTCATGGAGTGTGGAGATAAGACTAACGAAAAGGTTCGCAACTCTTATTCTTACCGATAAATTAGCGGCACAAGTGTCAGCAGGGCTGAGAACTGTAGAATGTAGAGAATCCCAATGTAGAATTTAGGTATTGAACATAATAAGTCAGGTTTGAGATATCGCGAATGTGTAAAGACTCGTCTACAAGCAGGCAAAGAGCTTTACGTGGTACTTAAAGTTTATGGTTCAGATAGTGCTCAGTGCAATTCGTTGTCTGCGCATACGGGTCAGCGCGGTCATGAAATGATTGCGTTCACGGAAAAATAATAAAAACTTCTGTATCATAGTAAGCCGAAAAGCAAATACAGAGTTATCGTTAACCCATAATTTTATGCTGGTATTTTAGGTTGACCGTCAAATATGGGCTGTAATAAAGACAGGTACGCTTAAGTTTACGAGCTTCTAGGTGCATGTGAATAATTTAATATCATGCTTCAATAAATATGTAGTTATTTAATTTTAATTAAAATATTTTACCGCCACGTAGTATAAAAAAATAGAATTAAAAACCCTCTATCAATACCTTGATATTTATAATTTCGGCCGCGTTAATGAACCTACCAGTTCGTTGGGTTCCTTCCGATAGGGTTTTCAAATAATCCAACGTTCAAATTCACCATTAATTTCACCATTAATAAATATGTATATAAACAAATAATTATTTATTTCATAATATTTACAATATAAATATAGATTATCGTCGTTATCAATAATATACACAATACCAAGCATAATGTATGTAATACGAAATAGTTCAAAAGATATACAAATTTTAATATTATCTAAAGAAAGCATATCACAAACCATTTAAATAATAATGAATAACTAGTAACTTAGAAGTTATTTAAATTTTAATACAGTTAAGAAATGTTTGGTTAAAAGAACTCCTGAATAAACTTATTTCCAGAACTAGGTATCTTAACCATTTATTGATTTTGGAAATTGAATTTCTTCTTTCTTCTTTCGTTGGTAATTAGTAGTTTCCCTTGTAGTTACGTACCTGAGAAGTTGTATGTACTCTGCCTTTAGATCAAGATCATTTAGATCAAGATCCCTAGGGTTGGCATCAGAATTCAAAGGTTTTGAGTTAATATGGGGGTTTGGAGGTTGGTGGTTAATTTGTAATTTTCAACAAAATCAGAATTTCAGCGCCTATTAAGACGAAGATCGCTATCGAACAATTGTGTACTATTTTTTTTCTCAAAGAGTAATGTTTTTTTGAGTCTGATGTCCGATTTGATACATTTGGTCGTGTATAATAAAACAGATGATATGTGCATTTTTTAATAATAATTATCTACGGTAAATATTTTCTTATTGTTGACCTAGGCGCCACATTTAATATTTTTTTGCGTACATATTATTTGCAACTCATTTCCACACCACCCTTGAGGAGAGTTGATCGGTACGTTTTTTTTTTAATTTGGTATCGCCAAGAGGCCTAATCCACGGTCGATATCTGGATTTATTTCACTTTACGTCGCTTGCGGCGTTGTAAAACTACTCTGCCTTCGTTATTATTATCCTCAGACATCAATTCCGAGCCAGAGTCGGCTGGTGGGAATGACTGGGGTTTTAGCGCTCAATCTTTTTCTCAAAAGTTTTAGTGGTCCACGGTTTTTGCATCGTATCTCGCTTAGTTTTAACGCAATATTAAAGATACAGTGCTTATTTTGAAGGTATTTCCAAGTACTATTAAAAATATTATAACTACAGTTTTTCGTGATACATCACCACATTGACTACTTTTAACAAAATTGTTGCAAAAAAAATCTTCTTCAACGAGCCATAACTCGTTGAAGACTAACCCCATAACTAATGCACTTGGTCTATTTTGGACCAAGTGCATTAATAAAAAAGCGATCTCTTTGGTTTGTTAAAAGCTTAATTTTTGGTCATTACAACTTTTTCGAGAGAACGTGAAGTTTTCGAGGTATCCGCAAAAATTTTCAATTGCGCTTAACTCGAAAGATACCAATATATCGAAAAAAAATTTAATTATTTTTTACATAAAATATATCCATTTCCGGAGTTATTTTTAACGAAAAAATTTCTAGCCCCGGGAAGAGGTAGCATCCACCCTCAGGACAAAAACACACATCAGCCCTATGTCATTTTTGCTCATTGAGCCATCCCCTAATGATTCTGTAAATTTCACGGTTCAAAGAAATCGGAGCGGAAAACCTTCAATGACTGCACTAGGTGCCGCGCAGCGTCTCAGAGCGCCTTTGGGTTTGATCTGTCAAAAACATGTTTAACCTTTTTTGTTAATTTTTTTTTGTATATTTCAAGACATTTTCTTTCAAAAATTAACAAAAATAGTCATTCTGAAAAAAAATCGTTTTTGGCTTATTTTTTTAATGGCGGTATTTCCGGTGAGGTTTTTTGGTGGAAAGTGACAAATACCAGAACTAGCGATCGAAGAAACATAAAGTTAGCATATAAAACTAAATCCTCCTATTTTTTCCAGGTGCGCCCTTAATTTAGTCTCTATTGCCTGGATTAACGACAAAATCTATCAAATCGGATATCTGCATTCAGTAACATTACTCTTTCAGAAAAAAAATTACAGAATTGCTGGATAGCGATCTTCGTCTTAATCCGCGATGAAATTCTGATTTTGTTGGAAATTGCAAATCTACCACCAACTTTGGTCGCAGACGAAAAATGCCTGGACCAAAATTGTGTACAATTTTGTTCTGTACGTAAAATTTCATTCCGACCTTTTGTGAATAGAACCTTTTTATTGTACCCATTACTTGGACTATATAGCTATAATTACTATTTATTCGCTACTGCTGAATCAAATGTCATTTGTTTTTTTATGCTAATTATTAGTTATCATTGTAGTTACATACCTCAGAAGTTGCATGGACACAGCCCTTGATCTAACGGTGGAATCAGGCTTAGTCGTGCAGTTAAATTAAAATGACGATTTTTTCCATTTGCACGCCGCGCCGCTGACGCGCTAGTAATACATTTTTTCAATGATAACTAGGTATAAGTTATCCTTGTAGTAACATTCAAAAGTTGCAATGGCGCAGCCCTTGATCTAAAGGTGACCACAGAAATTGAAGGCTTTCAGTTACATAGCTGTAATTACGAATTTTTCGCTTTGACGGATTAGCAATTGATATTTTCTTGGATTTCCTAACTGAAATAATGCATTGACTAAAAACTGATTAAATATGTTACGTTAAATTAATAGATTTAACAACGAATAATAATTATTTGCTATATCACTCCAAATTTTAAGCAACAAAAATAAACCATGGTGAAAATTACAAAATTCGTTACTAAAAAATCGTTTGCTAACTTCACACCAATAGTCCATTAACGTCAATTTAGTTAGGTCGTACTCGAATCTGGAATCAGATTTCATACCCTTATATTTTTTATGGATTACTACTGGTTACAACTGCCAATCTGGCAGTAATTCGATTTACGGATTTAGAAATTTGCTTGTTAATTTAGTACAATTTGTTTGCAGTATATTAATCTGTAGCAAGATTAAATTGGGTTCTTAACAATTAATTTAGCAGCTCTTTTGCGATAGATCCTCGTACTAAACCATTGGCATCAGAATCCAAATATTTTTGAGGGTCTAGTTGTTTATATAGAGGGTTCGGTATTTTCATTAGTATTGGGCGTGGGCATTGTTTCTTCCAATCATCATCCACCTTGTTCTTAATTAATAAAGAAGGACAATCTAACCGGTATTAGCTGCTGAGAGTATTTTTAAGACACTACGCAACAATGCACTATTAAATTATAAAAAGTAATTAGATGTTATAGCGTAACTAATAAAAAGTCAACCAGTTTGCCATACACGGTCTTAAGTGATAGCTAAAGGTATTCTGCTTTATATTCCACAGTTTCTTCTCTTATGAATTGTTATTAAGTTCAGTATAAAAATGTTTTAATTAGCTACAACTTAGTGTCGAAGATTGGCAACTTATTAGAAATTTACATGATGAATTTCAGAAAATCTTCAAATTTTTAATACATGTCATGGTGTAAAATTCGTTAATCTGCGAAACATCTAGGCAATTTTAAGGACATTCTGCCAAATGCCTATCAGATTTTAAGTAATCCGAGTAATGTCTTGGATAATTTGCAAATTGATAAGATTCCGTTTGACTAGGCAAACATTATCAAACAGTGTTTTAAAAAATTACCTGTTTTTATTCTTATGTCGGGTCGCATAGGTCCTAAAAAAGTTTACATCGTTACTAAGTCGGGAATTATATTTTCCAGATATTATGTTCATTTTTTAAATGTTTATCTGATGAATCAGGAATAAATTTCTATTTTTTTTCTGTAAATTATCACTTCGGGTTAATTTAAAAAATTTGTGTCTCAAAAACATTTCTTACCCTCGATATTATTTTTTTTATTTATATAGTCATGAATCTGTCAGCTTTCTTTGCACCATTTTTTATCGTTTTTAAATTTGTATTTTTCGTATTATTTATCTATATTTTCCCAATTTCAGTAGCATTGAATTTATTAATTATACATTTGTTCCTGAATCAAAAATTCCATCTGATTCTAGAGTGTCATTTAGTAATACTTTTATTGTCACCAAATGTGTTAAATATATTTTTTTAATTTTCTGCCAATTCTGAATTACCTATTTATATATTTTATTCTCATTATTCTTTTCTATATAATGTGATGGTTTAAATCAGCATGATAATTCAGTGTGCTAACATATACCCTTATTATTATCACCCATTATGCATTTTTTTTCAGTTTTATGTTTTGTGATGTTGCTTTTAATTTTTCTTTCTTCAAACCTTATTTAATTAAATGCTTCAATTTTCCAAATGCATTATAGATATTTTCCTGTTCTTCCATAAATCTTTTGCTTACATTGAATTAATGTAATTGTTTCAAAACAATTACATTAACTTTTATATTTATTTATCCACTGGCATTTTTAACTGAAAATTTTTAAATTCTAATCTTGGCTGCTATTTTTATCAAATTATTTTCCTGATTTTGTTCTTCATTTTCTATTAATTTTTTGATAATCCCTGTTATAGATTCTTCTGAGACATTAGTACCTATAAGTCTCGGGATTGGTATTTGTTCAATTTCTTCTAGATAATGATGATGAAATATTAGAATTTCTCCTTCGTCTAAATACATTTCTCCTAATTAGTTTGTTAGAGACATTCATTCTGCAAAAAGATGACAGAAGTCAGAGATGTGCGGAGCGGGGGCGGTATATTATTATTTCGCGAGCCGCATGTGCGACCAGGATCGACTTATTCTCCGCTCTCGTTCACAGCTATGACATGCGTCAGAGTTTTTAATCATAAATTTTTAATCTACTATTGGTAGACAGCTGAATAATACCGTCTCTCTCCGATAATTTCTCACCGTCTTCGCCTTCTTATTTAGATGCGAATTTATTTTCCATAGATTGCTAAACAATTTTTCCAACGGGATGAAAAATAAAAAATCATAGACCAAGCATTTAGCAGTCGTTGGAGAAAAATGTCTTTAAAATGTATCTCGTACGAGCATTTGCTTCAATCATTGGGCGAATAAAACTCATATTCGCTCAACGATTCCACTTATTATAATTGAAGTAAAATAACCACAGTTTGGCAGTTTTTAACAAAACTGCCACAGGGTTCCGCAATTTTTGTTTTGGATATATTCGGCATTCTTCGTTCGGTTTATTATACTCAGTAACACCGCGTTTAAATATTTAAAATAGAACTCAATGCTTTCAATTATATAAATATTAAATGTATCATTTTGGAAATACTTCGTATGTTAATTATATGCCCAAAGGGTAAATGTTTATTTCAGTTTGATTTCGTCTTATTCAAGAATGCCGACCGCGGTTTTAAAACAAGAAAAAGGTGGAATAAAATAATACATTTTTGCAACTTGTAATCAGAATAAATTCCTTTTGTATTAAATGAATGCAGTTGTTGAAACAACCATAGCATGAATAAGAAAATGTTAATATGTAATTACGGCGCAAATATTTAGGTGTATTATAAAAAATATTTAGATACATCTGCACAAAATTTAATTCCAGTTAAAGGTCGAGAAGGTGCAACATATGTGTTAGGCACTTTTCTTTATTTCGCTTACATAGGGTGAGTCGGGGTGCGAATGTCCGATGTCCTTAAAACCATGGATACGTTATAAAATATAATAGAAATCCAAACTAAACAAAAATGTATATAAAAGTACATACATTTGAAATTGGAATCACTGTAAAACTCAAAAATGGGTTTCAAAATTTTAAATATCATTCGGGAATAGCTATTTATGTAACCTGTAACCAGTGGGGAAAAGTACTATTTTGTGTAACGAGCAGATTTCTGATTTCAGATTTCAAAAGGATGGGAGTTACACAAAATAGTGTTTGCCAACGTGTTTCATACAAGATTTTTTCAAATTTTCACCAATTTTATATTTTATGAGAAGAAAACTCTGTATTTTACGTTTTATACGATTAAAAACAATCCATCAGGTTGTAACCGTGTGACAGCTCGTCACTATCACAGCTTGTCAGGTCGAAATAACCTACTATGAAATGAACTTTACGAAACCAGTTGCGTAATATTTTACTGTTCGTAGCTGGTTGTGAAAAGTAAGATGTTTCCTAACGCCAAAGGTTTTGAAACGTGTCACTTTACATGTGAAAATTAGAAAAATAATAATTAATGTATTTAACATAAAATTTATTTTAATTTTTTTTTATTATTTATTCAAACTATTTACACTACTTATAATATACTAAGATTAAATAACATTACACACACATATATACATAAATGACATATATTACTCTCATTAGGATTAGAGTAGTAACACCTGCTAATAGAATAGAATAGAACGCCAGGATTAAAAAGAACCTCTTAAGTGAATAAACAAAATAGTGGGTGATATATAAGAACATATCACACGCTTTGAGATGGATGATAAGAGCAAAATTTGTAAGGTATGGGAATAGGTAGCATCTTTTGTAATGTCAAGAGGCGCGGAACTTTTCCGAGAGTGCATCTGTCTAGGTGTTTTGATTTATACAGAAATAATTACATTAAAACCCGCAGCAATGAAGACGCAAGAAAGAAATTGATTCATTGCATTCAGAATCCACTGACTGCTTTCTTCCGCCGCATGCCCAGATGAATGCAATCCATTTATCACCCGGAATTTTGCGGTTGATAAAGATTTAGTTACATTTTCTTTCCTTTCAGGCTGCTAATTCGGACGCGGGGAAATTTTACATTATCATTCTTTCATTATTTATATTCCTTTCATGAGATTTCCGAGTTAGCTTGGGGAAAAACTTGAATGTTTCGCGGGAATCTGCCTTATTATCGGAGCACTCAATCAATTATTCGCGATGTTTAATTGATTATTAACCATAACGCTGCAGATGGCGATCACGCAGATAAAATTACAGCAGATGTTTGTTTTATTGTTAATTGTACATTACAATACTTTAGGTGTCATTATGCGGTTTAGCTTGAGTCTTTTATCTCTATTTTTAGATAGACCTGCGGTTAATAAGGTTGATTGTAAATTGCGCACCACAGTTAATGATACACCTACTTAAAAAATATTGCTATACTTTAGTCGAATAGTCGAAATGATTTAATAATTATTAGTCCCTCGCTTTTTCAAATGCAACAATTATTTTATTATTAAAAAGAACTGTAAACACAATGTGGGTTGTCCGATTTTTGAAAAAAAAATTATGAAGTTTAGGATTGTCCTGCAGACAGTGAACATCAATTTATTAACTGTCTCAATCTCAAAAACAATTAGTCTGATGTCAGAAATAACCATGCTGTATAGGATTATAAAAACTGTCTAGCTCATAAAATAGCAATTGTAAGACTCAAATTAGACTTACTTGGTCCACTCAATAAATAGAAATCAAATTTAACTTTTGGTTGATCTGCAGAATACAGTAATAATAAAAAATCTAAAATCAATACCCATAAATGTTATTTTACCTCGCATATTTTGTTAATGCGAGGTTTTAAAACTATAACCAAAAATTTATTAAATACCAGTACCGCATCTATTATTTGGCCTTTTCAATCTATTTACAGTTATGCACTAAAGATTTGAATCTTAAATCTATCACATAATTCAAGAGCCTTATTTTTATTGACATAGTGGTAGCTAAAATTAATTTAAAGTTATTTGTGAGGAAACTATCAGACCTATGGACGTAGCTCTGTGCTTAAATTAATTGTAACTAATTAAATTCGTTCATCATCTCCCCCTTCACTTTACCTATAAAAGAGTATTTTCTCCGATTTCGGAGACGAAAATTGAACAAATCTTTAGATTTCACTTTCTTGGAAAAAAAAATTAATTTTTGGAGGGCTTGTATATTGATAACTATTAAACCCACAGAGCTGGCTGTAATCTAAAATTGTAGCAGATTTAACCTACTTTAAAAATATTATAACATATTTTATGAACAAACGCATAATTTAGGATAGTGAAAAATTCGAAAAAAGTGCGAAAATTTTGCGGTTTTTCAAGTGCTGCGAAGTTAGCACTGGTCTTCCAAAGCTGCAAACTTCGATATACACTACTGGTAGTTATCTTAGCAACATATTCAAAAATCAGAACGCCGTTAGTTTGGTCGTTTAGCGATTTCTATTGTACCTACTATTTGACTGGTCTAATAAGAGAAACTTAAATTGTAAATTCTTAAAAATTCAAAATTTAAAATATTATTCTTAGATTATATAAGTATTATAAACAAACTAATGTCATTCTATCTTTGAATAGACAGTGTCTGCAATGGTCTTGACCGACCGAAACTGGTGGCCTTAAATAAAAAAGGATTTGTTAGATTAAGGCTTCTTTATATATATATATATATATATATATATATATATATATATATATATATATATATATATATATATATATATATATATATATATATATATATATATATATATATATATATATATATATATATATATATATATATATATATATATATATATATATATATATATATATATATATATATATATATATATTTAATATTTATATATATATACATACATGCTTGCCTCAATGATTTGTAATACCCTCCTGTCCTCTAGCATGGAACAAAATTTTTATAGTGTACTTATACGTTTTAAAATAGATGTAACTTTCCTAAAATTAATTGAATGAAATCCGATTTTTAAGAGTATGATTAAACGAGCGTATCTTTGAGAATAATGAATTTTTATTAATAATAATGACTATATAATCTCAGAAATTATTATTAAAAAAAAACAGCTATTCATGTTTGAGTAAAAACGTCGTTTTTCCCATGTTAATTAAATGCGAAACAAACTCGGTTTGCCCGTTCACAGGTGTGATCTAGGAAGCTGAAGTTTTGGGAGAAAATGTTTTAGGTCCAATGCTACAATGCTAACACATTAGCCGATGGGACCGAAAAAAAAATATACCGTATATATATATATAGATATATATATATATATATATATATATATATATATATATATATATATATATATATATATATATATATATATATTTTGTGAAAAGTAATCTTGGGTTTGTAGCATTTCATTACATAGAAATAAGCAAATAGACGAATGTGATAAATTACATAGAAATAAACTATTTCTATGTAATGAAATGCTACAAACCCAAGATTACTTTTCACAAAATAAATATGAATAGCAAAGAATTTCAAAGCTTATATATATATATATATATATATATATATATATATATATATATATATATATATATATATATATATATATATATATAGATATATATATATATATATATATATATATATATATATATATATATATATATATATATATATATATATATATATATATATATATATATATATATATATATATATATATATATATATATATATATATACTATATATATATATATATATATATATATATATATATATATATATATATATATATATATATATATATATATATATATATATATATATATATATATATATATATATATATATATATATATATATATATATATATATATATATATATATATATATATATATATATATATATATATATATATATATATATATATATATATATATATATATATATATATATATATATATATATATATATATATATATATATATATATATATATATATATATATATATATATATATATATATATTTTCGAAAAAACAATTAATACATACAACCAACAAATGATTTTAGTTTTGACTAAGCAAGCAATTTCTGTATCACTCCCTCTTTGAATGCTTCAGAACTCTATTGTATATATAATTCAATATTTTCCCGCATATAGTTGGAAAAAGTAGTTGTTTTTCAATAGGTTCAACAAGATTTTATGCATTTTAAAGTTTAACATCTTCTGGATAACTGTATGCCTAATGCTTTTATATATAATATGTTCAAATAGAACAAATATAAATAGTGGACTAGGTTTGTGTATTCTAAGAATGAGTTCCGTCAAAAACTAATGTCATAAAACGTCACTGCAAGTGTTGGTGTATTGGTAATTTAAATTCAAGTATGAATGATCAATGAAATAAATCGTATACTACTCTGAAGATCCTCAAGAAAGGTGAAAGAACTTGTACAACTTCTAAGTAGTTCGTTTTCGTATGTATAGTGATTCATTTCCGTATGCGTGTCCAGACATAGCACTGGTAAGTGTGTTTTCTTTCTTATTCGTCTATTTGCTTATTTCTATGTAATGAAATGCTACAAACCCAAGATTACTTTTCACAAAATAAATATGAATAGCAAAGAATTTCAAAGCTAATAAATATATCCAGGGTGAAAATTGGATTTTTTTCGAGAATTTTCGAAAAAACAATTAATACATACAACCAACAAATGATTTTAGTTTTGACTAAGCAAGCAATTTCTGTATCACTCCCTCTTTGAATGCTTCAGAACTCTATTGTATATATAATTCAATATTTTCCCGCATATAGTTGGAAAAAGTAGTTGTTTTTCAATAGGTTCAACAAGATTTTATGCATTTTAAAGTTTAACATCTTCTGGATAACTGTATGCCTAATGCTTTTATATATAATATGTTCAAATAGAACAAATATAAATAGTGGACTAGGTTTGTGTATTCTAAGAATGAGTTCCGTCAAAAACTAATGTCATAAAACGTCACTGCAAGTGTTGGTGTATTGGTAATTTAAATTCAAGTATGAATGATCAATGAAATAAATCGTATACTACTCTGAAGATCCTCAAGAAAGGTGAAAGAACTTGTACAACTTCTAAGTAGTTCGTTTTCGTATGTATAGTGATTCATTTCCGTATGCGTGTCCAGACATAGCACTGGTAAGTGTGTTTTCTTTCTTATTCGTCTATTTGCTTATTTCTATGTAATGAAATGCTACAAACCCACGATTACTTTTCACAAAATAAATATGAATAGCAAAGAATTTCAAAGCTAATATATATATATATATATATATATATATATATATATATATATATATATATATATATATATATATATATATATATATATATATATATACATATTCCTGTATATTTTGGATTACTATTTACGATTACCAAAATAAACGAGTAATTAAGCATCTAATTGCATCTATCCATTGAGGATTATCACCGAAAGCAAAGCAAATATGAGCGTGCTCGATTGTATTCCTATATTTTCTGGATTAACACCTACGAATATATCAATCAACTTGTATTTATGATAAATGTGCAAATATATGAAACATACGTCTAATTCAAGAGTAAACAATGAATAAACGATAAAATGTAACACTTGACAGACACCGTGATACAAATGTATCGAATCATTTAGCTGTATCAGTTCCATATGTTCAGTCCATTTCCATAATCAAATAGAAGAGATAGGGAATTGATACTGCTCGCAGCAACAAGTGTGGATATATGTTGGATTCGTGTGGATTTGTAAACGGATAGGTAATTGCCTACCTGTGGCCTGCGGTAAATGCATTTATATGCACTCTATGCGTACCCAACACCATTTAAGGGCAGTTAATTCGTGTTGTGAGGAATTACGTTAACAAATTAGCAGTCAGCAGTCAACGAATGCTAATAATAAAAATACGTAACTTTGGTAAGGGTATCTTTGAATAATTTTTCTAAACATTATCAATGATGTTCCCGCCTATACTGGATTAAAATGTTAATGATCAAAAATAAGAAAAACATTATACCGGGTGTAGCAGCATCAAATTACTCCCATTTCTCCTTTAGTTTTGAATAAAATTGATTGAAATTTGTGATATCCTATACACATAATAAGCGGCACTTTTTGACATACAAGTGATCTTTTGTTCACTTGGACACTATATGTTATTGCATTTTTTAATCCTACGTAATATTCTGAATCCAATGATACCATATAATTGTGTTTTGAAACGTCAATATTTTCCATAATTTAATATTTACTTTTTCATTTAAGTATGCCACGATGGTTCCGATTTATTTAAAGTGAATTAATTGTAATGCTATAATCGAAGCTCCGTCTGAAATACTAATTTACGTGATTTATAACCAAATAAAGTTCTTCAAAATGGTTTTTGGGGCAAAACTATTTTTTTTTTCAAATGTAACCATAAGGACTTCAGAAAAATGTCGTGTTGAAATATGGGATAAATACGAACAAAATTACAGCTAAAAGAAAATAAAAAATACAACTTTGTTCTAATCAGATATTAAGAAGTTACTAAGGTGGCTTTGAAAACAATGAAATATTTAGCGTGTCAAATATTTGTTGGTTAGTTGGTGTTTTAAAAATTTCTTGTTAATTCTGTTCAAAACGACGCAATATTATGCAGCAGATGAAAAAGTGGGCATGTTAATTATTTATGGGGAATGTAGAAAAAATGGCGTTGCGGCTAGAAACGTTTATGTCGAATATGATAGACACGATAGACAATGTGCAGCGAGAAATTATTTTAATCGTCTTGCAAATCAATTATGAAGAGAGCTGGAACATTGCAATTGGATTTTGGAAAAACAATGATTTTCTCTGAATGATTTTATTTTCGGACAAGTCTAGGTTTACAAATTTAGGATTATTTAATGGATAAAATACAAAATATTGGTCCCACAAAAATTAAAATTTATTACGGGAGGGTAACTTTCAACTGCTGTTCTGCAAATTGAAATTGAGGATGGTTTAGATGAACTACCTTTCCATTTACGACAGACAATGTATTTCCAACAAGACGGTGTTGCTCTCCACAAACAAGGATAGTAACGGATTATCTTCAACAGAGTTCGGAGAAAACGTAATTCCGACAAATGGTCTTATGAGGTGGCCTTCAAGGTCACCTGATTTAGCACCCCTTGGAAGTTTTTGCTTGGAGTCATTTAAAAACATTATCTATGGAATCGCCGTTACAACCTGTGAAGATCTGGAGCTACGAGTAAGACGCGAAATTGATAGCATAACAGCCCATCAATTGGCCAACGGTCTTCGAGATACAGCGATGCGAGTGCATTCAGGTGAATGGAGAGCATGTTTTGTGTTCATTTTTTGTATTATAACTCCAAAGCCCGCTTAGTAACTTTTTAACATTTGATTAGAACAGATTCAACAATTGTATTTTCTTATTTTCATTTAGCTAAGAATTTAAAAATGCAATAATATACAGGGTGCTCTATTTAAAAATAGAAAATTAGTGTCACTTCCAGTGAAACAGGATGTGAACAAAAATCACTTGTATGTATGTCAACAAGTACTGCCTATTATGTGTATACAAAATAGATGGTCGCTAGACACCCTGAATATTGGTGGTGACTTGAATTTTAAAAGTTTGTAAGCGAATATCTAAAAGTAAAGTGTTTTCAAAAATTAAAGACTTCATATTTATATCATATTGATCTGAATAGTTTCTGGTCCTAGTCAAATCTGGTATGCGAGAATAAAAATTTAGTAATTAGAATTTAATAAAAACCAATAATCATGTATAATTAAAATAGAAAATATTTTATTTCGCTGCAAATTTGGAATTCCCATGTTTTCATGGAATGTTTTCACCGTCAAAGGGCGCCACAAATAAACAGTTTAAAGTAGTATCTACGACTTCAACAACACCGAAAATAATTGAGAATAATTTTAATGAAGTTGTAAGGCAGTGTGCTGTACCCACAACCTGATACCATGCCCAGATAAAGCTCCCGTTGAGGTAGTTTATTCGAGGCAAAGATTCGGTATGTGACCGGCGGTGATCTCCGGATCGGTATCTCTTACACTAACCTCATTAGCGGGTGTCACATTTACATATAATAGCAGAACCCATATAGGGATGTTGCACCGCACCTGCTCGATTTGCATAATTTAATTAAAACATTACTCCTGGTCAGCGCAATCACAACAGCCTCTAAAAGGAGCAACACTCTGCACCACATCTGACTGCTGCTGGCCCTGCGCTAGGGAAATGGATTTCATTGTCTTGGTATCTCGTTCCTGGTAAACAAAATGTTTGTGATGTTACAAGTAGAGTTGGATCACCAACTAAGTGCCTTTATAAAACACCACTCTTGATTTTGGGGTCCTGACTGGTTGTTGTTATCACCTGATTTTTGTAAAAGCAATCCTTTTGAGGATGAAAAAATATCCTTAGAAATGTTCGTTAACATTTTACCCAGAAACGTATTTCTCCCTTGTACATCGGTTGATTATTTTTCCTCGTTTAACAGCTTCTTTTATTCACGGTTTAGACGTACTTAGTTTCAAAAGAGTGATCCGCCTTTCCGTGGCCAAAGATTTAGTTCGGACTTGATTAAAGCCGAAATACATTTAATTCATGCTGATCAACAGCGAAATTTTCAGGAAGCATTATCTCCAGTCACTTTGTACATAAAAAGACAAATAAATTCAAATGAATCGAGAAGGCTAAGTTTTATAATATATGGTGTGGTCTAGTTAGGGAAATAGATTCTCTCACTATCTGCATCCGAATAGTCCATTTCGAAGTACTATTTTAATATATTTGACAGATCAGCAGAAATCAATAATGCAATAATGTTTTCAGAGCAGTCTGGATTTCCGTTACATATTATTTCCATATTTAAACCCACCTATTTTAAGAGCGGTTTGGTCAAATACAGGAAAATTATACATTTTCGAAATCAGTCGAAACTTAATTCATTATAGAATTTCAAACATACACAGGTCCTTCCATTAATAATTGTTTCAAATATTGAGCCTTCAGATAGACGTTTATTTTTTCTCATAAGTAATATTGACAAAAAGTCCTAAAACTGAAGTAGATAAGTAACAAAATACTGGGGAAAATATTATATTATGGTCCAAAACATCATCATCACAAACCAACATTTAAGAAATTTCAGATAATATAGTATACACCAGACGATTCATATACAAAGTATTAATAGGGATAGAAGCTTTTTTTAAATATTTTATTGCTATCTATACCTATTTGATCACGATTGTGATCCCATGTCTGGATTTAATAACTTCTTTTATTCCCCTATGCAGTGCGAAAATGAGCCAACAAAAACAAACAAGTGTCTACGCAGTGAGTATTAGAGTGGAAACTTGAGTGAGACATTTTTCGTAACAGTTGGAGAATAATATTTTTCTTCCATCGACTTTGGGAAGTTCGGAAATAGATTTGTGCGAAAGCTCTGTAAAATATCCAGCATTACCCTGAAAGAAAGCCAATTTAAATAAAACCGGGGGCCGCTCTATATACCTGGGCAAATTTCATTTTAATGGAATAATCATTTGTGCAAATATTTGAATGTTTTTTGATATTGAAATGTAAAGCTCATTTCTTATTTCCTGCGTTGTGTGCACAGCATTCATGGAAATTTAATCAAAAAATTATGAAACACCGCTGGCGAAACGCGTTCCTTATGATCGATGAGGCGAGTTCTTTAAAAATAACACGCCCGCTTAAAATTCACAGCACAATTGGATTAGCCTACGGAGGAGAAAAAGTTCTGTATTCAAATGTAGGCCTAATAACAAAATTAAGGGAATTACCATATGCTAAAAATTGTATTTCGTAACTTTCAATACAATTAGTTTCAATAGTATTTATCCGACTAACCGCGTCTATCATACGTTTCATTCATATTTCGCCATATATATGCAACATATCAAGAATGCGTACATATTTTAAGCTCTTTGCTATTCATATTTGTTTTGTGAAAAGAAATATTGGGTTTGTAGCAATTCATTACATAGAGAAATAAGCAAATAGATGAATAATATGGAAGACGCACTTACCAGTTGTATATCTGGACATATATACGGAAACGAACCACTTAGAAGTTGTACAAGTTATTTCACCTTCATTGAGCATCTTCAGAGTGATGTATAATTTGTTGTATTGATCATTTATACTTGAATTTAAAATCTTAATACTTCAACACCTGACATTTTGTGACATTAATTTTGACGGAACTGAAATTCACAGAAAACACAAACCTACTCTATTATTTATATTTGTTCTATTTGAACATATTACATATAAAAGCACTAGGCATATAGTTATCCAGAAGATGTTATACTTAATATTGAATTTTACATATACAATAGAATTGTGAAGCATATATACACATTATATATACATTATGTTTATGGGGAATTCAGAGGAAAGGTGCTAATGCACCGAGTCTGTATCACGAAAGATACCCGCGTGGTTTGTGACATCCTGATCGCGTTTTCATAACATGACATCGCGTTTTCATAAATGCCCACCGAGCATATTCGGTAAGGCAGAACGCCTCACAATCACACTGGTACAAGTATAGTTACGCAAAACGTGTCTTCAAAAAGACGGCTATCTAGTTCCTTATGCACAAGGAGTAAAAACTTATTTACACAAAACTTATCCACAGAGATGGATCGGCCGTCTTTGTTTCATTTTCTGGCCTCCATGGTCTCCGGATTTAAATGCACTGTTGTGTTATATTGCCCAAATTTACTAATTAATATTCTGTTTATCATTCCGACATAAGCGGGTAAACAATGTCAGGTATATAAAAAAGATGCTGATTATGATACTTAATGTCTAGGTCGACTTAATAAACAACTATTATCATAACAACTAAATGAAACTGGGTCGCGTACACATTGAACTGACCTGGTGAAACATTATATAAAGTAGTGTAAATAGGTCATAAGAAGAACTGATGTATTGACGTGTTGAGGCATTGATGCGTTGAAGCAAGTAAGCAGTTAAGCGTTGAACGTTGTACGTCTCGCTATGTGATATACTACTAAGTCAAATAAATTATTACCAAGTAGCTCGATTGTGTCTCTCTTCATGGGTGGCTTACCCACTACCTGGTAATCCCACAAAATCACCACCACAGTAGATTTTTTTTACTGGGATTGCATAAAGGAAAAGGTCTATCTAAAATCAATATATAATGTAAATAATTTGAGAGTTTTTAATAAATAACTGACTTTAATATGACAAGTGTTTTAATTCGAAGTCCTTCTTATATAAATAATTTCACAATGAGCTCATTTTGAAGTAAAAGAGCATTTTTTTAATTTATTTATTTATTTATTAAGAGCATTTATTTAGTAAAAATAAAATATATCATTTTAAAAACTACACTAAATGAGCATTTTTTTTATATAACTTGCCAGACTATCTTCTATTTTGGACTGTAATCAATAGAAGGGTTGTGTAACAAAAATTAGAATATTAAAAGATGGAATTTTGAAGCTGTAAAAAACTTGTAGCATTCAAAAAACTGATATAATACCTATTATTAACGGAAAAACAATATTAACCCATTTTAATTTAATTTCAGAAGAATAAGAATGAACATAATCTTCCACATATTCAACTAATTATTTTTACCATTCTATTTCAGATCATATTCCTTAATTAGAAAATTCATGCCAAAGAAGCAGATGTAATGTTTGATAAAACCCATCTCCACTATAACTAATAACAACGGTTTATTGGACGTGTGATGGGGCGTACGCGGTTGTATCATATAAAATAGTATAACTACACATCTTTCTTTATGAGATGTGTACAATAAGTTAGAGAAGCAATTTGCATATGTAACTATGTACGTTTCATATTGCCACGGCATCATGTAACAAGCCGAATTTTATGCCATCCACCGACTTACTTATTACGAGCAGATCTGCTTTATATGGGGAGAGAATAAAATTACGACGCAAAGAGAAGAATTTTAATACATATTATATAGGTACAAGTACTTCCCACAGTAGAACCAAAGTTAACGGAATATATATTTCCCTTGTGTAAATCGTCAAAACACTACAGAATAGGGAACATTATAAATACCTATGCAATATTTAAAAATAAATAGGTATAGGTAGACGAAAATCAGCTGGTAAAAAACTAATTAAATAATTCGATAAATAATATATAAATAAAATATTGGATAAATAATATTGATTATATTAAATAAACTATGAAAATCTCATATATATGATATATGTAGGTATTATGAGATAATAATTATTTTGCTGTATGTGATATGAATTATAGATTATTACGGGTTACAACATTTCTATTTTTAGATGGTGAAAACAATTTTCTGTTCGCGTATTTATTGCGACAAATTGATTCCTCTTTTTCCGTAATTACTGAAAATGAAATTAAGTGCTATTTGCGCAATGGATGTTTTTATCGGAAACCAATATCTTTTTGCATGATTGGCTAATTTTTCAGATTATTAATTTCCATTATCTTTACTAAATAACGCTTTTGGGAACCAGGTATAACAAATATTTTAATCGTCATATGTATTTGTTTTTTTAATTTTTCATATTCGGTTACTCGACACAAAAGTAACTGACACAGAAATCAACAGAATCTTAAAAGCTAAGTACTTTGGTGTACGCTATCTAAGGTCCCGAAAATATTTTTTTCATCGTCACTCGGTGCCTATTATTATAGACCAGTAGTGTAAAATCAATAAATTAGATGAATCGTAAATAATTGCTTCAAAAGGTTTTTTTCTTTTACCGCCTTAATTTGTTGCCCAGTATGACTGTCTCAGATTTCCTCCCCCTGGCGGAGTTGTGCTAAAGTGGTGGGGGGTAAAAATGTACCCCTAGAAGGAGAATTTTTACGGTTTTACGGTATATCTCGTAAAATACTCACAATATCGAAAATATTGTTCTATTAACAGTTATAGGGAGTTAAATTCTGCATTGAATGAGACAAGAGGCATATTTTGAACTGCCCTTTCCCATAGTGCTCATAAAAATTGGACAAATTTTACATCTTTATGAAAATATTTCAATGTAACCAGCTTTTTGGTTATATGTTCTAAACCAACCCATATATCAATAAAGTGTTCCATACAAAAGTTATATAGGAATAAATTCTGCGTTCGTTGAGATTAAATTTTTTGGTCCACCCGTTTCCGTAAAGTTTGATCAACTCACATTGACTGTGTATGTTAATTATGTAAAATTTAAAATTTATTTTGACGTAAAAATGACGGATCTGTGTCCTGTGTGTGAAAATACAGCAGAGGAGAATGAGCCAGTGACTGTGAGAGCAAGATAAATCAGAACTTTGTTGTACAGTAAGAAAAGACGTGATGGAAAGGATGTTCATTTGACAAGTAGAATTTTATAGGTACACAGAGTCCCCCAACAGGCCAGCCAGCGTTCAATTTTAAAACGTGATCATTTCATTTCTAAGCAGCTAAAAAATTGTCAAGGCAATGAAGATGAGTGCCAGTTTTCTTTGAAAGACGTCCGGAAACATTTCCATGGCTCCTTTCCTTTTGGGATATTTTTAGGGATAAATTTACCACTTTAGCACCACTCTGCTGATGGAGATAACCTAGGTTAGTCATATACTATACTTTTCTCTACTATATAAAATTTTTAAATTAAATAATAAATAATAAATGAATCTATTCAATAATAAATATTATTGCAATATTCATGATATTATAATGAATATTGCAATAATATTATTATTATAATTAAAATATAAATATCATTATTATCAAAATAAACATTAAATTACATTTATATAATCATCCCAATTGCTCTTCAACGTGGAGCTATTCAATAATAATTATTAAAAAAATATATATACAAATATAAATAAAAATATCGACGAGCCCGAGCCAGTAACGGCATGATGATATTTAACAGCCTGTATTACACGATTGTAATACAGAATTATCTACGACTGCCCAGGATTATAAAAATCTGATTATGAATACGAAAACGAATTTTGCGTAAAATGAATAATGAGTTAGGGTAATGACAGTCATTACCTAACTCAAAACCTAATTATGATCCTGAAAACAGTAAACTGAATTTGTGTTTTATTTGTGTTTGTAAGGAGAAAACTTTGCAGTATGATTTTGGAAAATCACATTCACCAGTATAATTGAAAAAAAAAGTTCAAAACTGCACTGTTAAAAAGTATCAATTTTTTTATACTTAACTTACTTTATCAACTTGGTTAATTCGTCAACTAAAAGCAACTTTCTGGTCACAGTTCTAGTACCTGAATATTCTTCCCTTGCTATTTCGTCTTCCGCTTAAAAATTCATACAATGACAACTCGTCAAATAGATGATGAATGGAATAATCGGCAATATAATCGTCACTCGTCACTGCGCAACTTATTTAACGCACAACCAAAAAGTTAACTCAAATTTGACGTTATGTATTTTCGACAATTTTTGTTCGTTTTGGTCGATTTTTTTTTCAAATTGTAGGTTTTTCTCTTAGGAATATCACTGTCTTAGTTGTTTTGGTAAAACGAATGATTTTGCAATTATACCAGGTGCTATAAAAATGTTGTTTTTTTCCGAAGTTTCAAAACGTCCTGTGGGCTATACAAGGTATTGCAAGTTATTGCAATTATAGCCAATTTAAAGCCTCATATTTTTTCTACATTTTCTTTTTTTATTCATTTCTTTATCTCTGTTACTTCATGAAATACACCGTTTTGAAACACCATATGCTTTTATTCACATGAAATGCATTTATCGGACAACTCAAACAGCTAGCAAGCTATGGAAATCGAAGATTACACGTCATAAACTGACAACTGTGTCATTAGTTTTTGTTAATTTAGTACAGTCTAGTTCTTCCATATGGAGACCTTCTACACTTTCTAGTGAGATTCTTCTTTCTTTATGGACAGTATGGATATTCGATCGCTGTATTTGTCCCATTGAAGTTTTAAGATAATTTTTCTATGAGTTTTAATTTCTAAAAGCTTCTTTCTGCAGTTGCGGTTGTAATCGGAAGAGTCAAAAATATTAATCATGCTGCATGATTTTTTTAATTTATGCTATTTAATATAACTACCCAGTTTTTCTGTTTTTTCTAGACAGAAATAATATAGTGACCACGATTTTGGATTAGAAATTCTCTCATCTTCTGCTAACAATAAAAAAAATCTAGAAATCGCAAAATATTCCTCTTTTATTTTTATCGTCTTTTATTTTTGAAAAGAAATATTATATTTCACTCTCTTGACTTGGACTCATTTAGCAATTTAATTTTGATTTCTTATTTCTATCAGTTATCAAAGACATTATAATTCGTACATATTTATATTATTTACCGATTATCGCATGATACATAATGCGCGGCATTCGGTATCATATTGACAATATTTTGTTTCCATTTTTGACAATATGAAGTTTCAATTTGGCATTTTGTTTAAAAAAAAAGCAAAGACGAAATACATAACAGGCGTCCACGCATATAAGGTAGGACGCCCTCAGCGGTGCACCAATTAGCCGGATTGAGCAGCGAATTTACGGTGCCTTGCCGGTCTGAAGGAGTTAATAGTAAATGCTCTAAATTAAAATTGTCCAGTTTCTCTGTTTGTGAAAATAGCAAAAAAGTGCGTACCATAAATCGCTACACAACATTAGATTTTGAGAAAATGTTCAGGATTTATGTCCACGTTGTTCGACGTAATTGATAGGTATATGTTGATAAATTAGGATTAGGATTTATTTATTGATCCAACTTAGAATAAATGTTGTCTGGACTCTAGGGAAGAGTGATTATGAAAAAATCATTCGTACGAGTAAAATACGAGTTGTTGGCAGTCCAGCAATAATTAGTGAATAATGGAACGCCAAACCAGAAATTTAACTCGTGATGAATGTGTTGAGGCAGCTACATTACATGGTGAAGGGTGGAGTTACAACCGCATAGCTGGAAGGTTGGGAGTGTCTCACACAACTATAGCGAGAGCAATTCAAAGGTACGCGGAAACAGGAGAAGATTCCAGACGGGCCGGTCATGGTAGATCTCGTGTTACCTCTGCTATCCAGGATCGCTTTTTAAGAGTAAATGCTGTAAGACAACGATTTATAACTGCAACACATTTAAGAGCACAACTTCAAGACGCAGGTGGTCCACTCATATGCGTTCAAACTGTACGCCGACGACTAAGGGAGGCAAATTTAAGACCCAGAATTGCTGCTCGAGGACCCGCATTAACAGTAGATCATCGAAGAGCCAGATTGAATTTTGCCAATGAGCATGTTAATTGGATGGAAGCAGATTAGGAACGTATTCTTTGGACTGATGAGTCAAGGTTCAGTTTGTATAATTGTGACAGACGTAATCGCGTCTACCGAAGACGCGATGAGCGATACAGTCAATGCAATTTTGTGCACACAACTTTATATGGAGGTGGATCCGTCATGGTGTGGGGCGGAATATCTTTGACTGGGCGGACGGACTTGGTAACTGTGAATGGAAATCTCAAATCTCAATTCTGACAGATACATCACAGACATTCTTGAAGTACATGTTTTGCCTTATGCCCCCTATATAGGACCCAATTTTTTACTAATGCAAGACAATGCGCGTCCCCACACGAGTCTTATCGTGAGAAATTATCTTGAAGAAGTAGGAATTGATCACATAGACTGGCCAGCCCGTAGCCCCGACCTTAACCCCATTGAACATGTTTGGGATTTTATCGGTCGGCGGTTACGAAATGAGGGACGACAACCCCAAAATTTACAAGAATTGGAAGGACGCCTAGTCGAATTATGGAAAGGCCTAGATCAGAACCTAATCAGAACTTTGATTTTAAGTATGAACCAAAGATGTCGGGAGGTCATTTGCGGAAGGGGTGGAAACACCAGATACTAATTCTCTATTTACTTTTGTTTTGTTTCCTGTTATTCGTTGTTTTATTGATTAAAGCAATCCATTTTTCTAGGTATGTTTTTTGAGTTTTTATCCTTTTAAGACATTTTTCTCTTCTAAAACACCTTGCATCTCTCAATAAATTATAAGATATCAAGGAAAAATACTAAAATTTCACTACCTATTTTGGAAGTTAACTATTGCGCTTATAACGACCGTACTTGAGCTTGTTTTCTTAGAAATTTCATAAACCATTTCATAAAAATTTCTCAAATTTTCAATGCATGTGCTATTCTAAAAATGCTTAGGGAGGAAAATGTGAAAAAAAATGACAAGGAATGAAAGGAATAAAAAAAAACACCTATGTGCCAAAAGTTCCCCTGAAATTAAATGGGGGTATAGAGGGAAATGGAAGGAACATAATTTTTGGGGTTGGGGCTAGTTTGGATTAATTTGGTAAGCATACTGAATGTCCCCACTCATACTGAAACATACTGAATGAGATGAGCGTAGAAAGTACTCTTTTTCAGTTTTTCGCTTGTGTCTCTTACAAATACAAAGTGAACCTTTAAAAAACGGGTATATTTTATAAACCATAAATATAATTCAGCGAACTGGTTTTTTGGTTTAAAAAAAAATAACCAAAATTATAATATCTTGTAAAGTTTCTTCCCACTTCAGTTTAGTAATATCATCGACATCGACTGAAGGAACGACTACGATTTACCTATGACCCAATATTTCCGAGTCAATAATGACTATCGGCAATGGCCGCCACATAACTTTGTTACAGACTTGTTGTGAGAATTTGAAAAGTTAAAGCAAAGTAAGTCCATTTAGGGATGATGAAGACGTGGAAGAACTATGTTTAACTTACTTATATGAGTGCTTTCACGATAGTCTGAATATGCTATGTCGCTCCTTTTTTGTTAATACCAGGATCAAGTTAAAATACTTTGTATACTGCACCCGAGGCGTCATACAAATTCAATTTTAATATTAAAACTTTAGTTCCAGTAATTAATTGGGTTTGGGCGGCAGAAAAATCTAATTATGATTTAAGTAGAGGATATCAATTATACCTAATGTCGCCATTAACTAAATTATTCATATTTAATTGGATCTAGTCATCAAAAAGTTGGCGACTTCTGTTACGAATTATAAAATATTCAGGAATTTCCTGCGGCGAGGCCCTCATTTCTTTTTAGTGTTATAGCGAGCATATTGTATCTTTCTTATGCTAACCAATACTCATCCTTAAGACGAAAAGTTGTAAGGGAAACCGGGAGAGGTGGAAGCATAGCCCTCAGATTAGCCATTGTTCTCAGGTTTTGGGGTGATAAGAGACAGGGTGAATAAAAAATCAGCTTATTGCTAATATCACCGCCCGCAATTATAGTGAATTGCTATCCAAGAGCCCCGCTGCGGATTTTTACAATCTACAGCGATATTATTTTTTATTTTATTGCTAATTGCCCTGTAACCGGTTTGTAATTTTCCTTATTAAACCCCGGACTATAAAATTTTGAAACGTCCAATAAAAACTACGATCTTTTCCAGATCGCATTTCGACGTTTATTGAAATGTCATAAAATGGATCTGCAGCGAAATTGATGGTTAATTTTTTTATATATATAAACAAAAAAATGCTGTAAACAAAGAAGTTAAGATAAAGCTGGGAAAGAAATGATTGATGGAAGAAAAAAATGGGAATACCGGTTATTTTTTAATACCCGAAATAAAAAGAGGATAATATTATATATATATATATATATATATATATATATATATATATATATATATATATATATATATATATATATATATATATATAAACCCTCATTATATCGATATCTTCACACCTGCTGCCGCATTTTTAACAACGATAACCGATTTCCAGGAATGTAAGGAAAGACAAATGATTTTATACACATCGCCCATTACATTATGACATTATGATGTAGTATAACAAAATATTGATCACACTATATACCTTTCGTCATATCATAAAACAATTGGATGGTGATTGTGATGCCGAATAAGAATGTTTCCCATCCAAATATTACGGATCCAATTTACACGTTCCTCGGCCGTGTAACATCGGCATCATTGGCATTCATTTGGATGTCTAAATTGCCTAATACCATCGATTGATTGAGAAGACGCATAAATCCCTCTTTTTTTAACAAATTCGATTTTATTTTCGGACGAGGCGACGTTTTTATTACATGGCGTTTTGAACAGGCAAAACTGCAAATACTGGGATAGTGACATACCGAATTGGGCAATTGAGGCTCGCCGTCAATATCTACAAAAAATAAATGTATGGGCCAATATTTAGGAAGTAGGATTTTGAGGCTATATTTCTTCGTGGGATTTAACCGGAGACACTTATTTAGATATTCTCCGCAACGACTTAACCCCCGCACTTGCCGTATTGTTGCCAAATATTGACGACCCAGACGGTCCAGGCAATGAAATCTGGTATCAGCAAGATGGAGCACCCCCTCATTAAGCAGTAAATGTCCGTCAATATTTACACTAGGTGTTCCTCGAGCCGTGGATTGGTCGAAGAGGGCCTACGGAATGGCCTGCTCGATCGCCTGATTTAAACCCGTTAGATTTATTCTTTTGGGGTTACTTGAATGGCAAAGTTTACTCCCCAAAACCGAGGAATCTGGAAAAACTGAAGGGACGAATACGGCACCACATAAGAGCAGTGTCTCCGATTATTTTAAATAATGTGTGGGCGGAAACAACAACAGAAATCGGTCCCAATTTTCAACATTTAATCTAGATTAATATTTATTTACACCTACGTTCCTATTCTTTTTCATCTACTGTTTGTTTTGTTCTTTGTTTCTTACAATGTTTTACTCTTAGTTTTCTTGAGTTAAGTTGTTCATTGTTTGCTATATTCTTACTAATATTTTGCTTGTATTAAATTAAATGTGTTTAGGAACAATATTCCGTCTTCCAATTGATATTTTCCATGCACCGGTATGGTATTTTTGTGTACTTGTAGAGTTGCCATGATTACATTTTTATTGATTCAGTTAAACCTCTGTTTCTCAAAATAAATATAAAGTGTGCTATATTACCGAACTCATAAAGTCCTCGTCTACAAGAATCTGCTGGAAAAATATATTGTTTTAAGTTAAAAAATATATCGATAACGTCACATCCGGAACACCTAGAGCGCCATCTTATTGTATATTACATCAAAATAAGCGGAACTAAAAATAAAAATAGCCGTGTCCGAGAATTTTAGACAGTCTTAAGAAATATTGAATTTATCCGTTACTTTTCTAACGCACTGTATATTCATCAATAAGTTGTAGTATTTAATTCAAGAATTGTCATTTTTTGTTTAGATTTTAGTGTGGTGGGCCATTGATGTTGGTACAAAACGTGTATGTGCAACTTTTTCGGTCGCTCGGAGAGACTTTTAAAAATAACAGTTATTGCGTAGAGAGGGCGATAGATAAAGCGATGTTATCATTAAAATGCAGATGTTGCATACTTGTATGATATCACCCCCTATGTCACCCGCTAATTCTTGACCACCCTGTATAGTATATCGACATACTGAGGAGAGCTAGATGTTCTCCAAAAATTCTTATAAAGTACGACTTTTTACAATGAAAATATACAATGCAAAAATATGTAAATACTTGTTTGTCAATGTAAATATAATCTTGTTCTCACCCTGTATACCATTCAATGAAATATCAATAAACCAATCGTTTTGTTGCAGCCGAACTGAAGATGGACGTGCTACGAGAGAGAGAAGAAAAGGACAATTTGGAGAGACAACTACTAGAAGAGCAAAAAATTCGGGGTAAGCAATACCGTCAGTAGTTCTCTTTGTCTCAAATCCAGACATTATTGTTATATTGTTCCCGAGTTTTATTACCTAGCAGACAGCATTGTTCTGAAATAAAATGTTACAAAGGCGTCTAGTGGTTGGACATTATTGTAAGAATATCCCATTAAAAGTTGGTATTGTAATTTTCAATGGAAGCTGTAATTAATTGTTTGTATGCGTTTACTCTCAAAAGCTGGATTTGTTTAATTATTTCAAAGGATCTTAAACAAAAGACTCAATATGATACTAGTACGTATTTGTCAACACAATACCAATGCTATCCTACACGGTGATTTAGTTGATAATATCGATATAGGAAGTTATACAAGCCCTACATATTGGCCGAAAAGATTAAAATAATCATAGCCGTTTTATTAATTAAGCAAGATAGGCAAGTTGCCTAGGACGGCAGCCGTTTAGGGGGCGGCAAAAAATACTAATTAATTCTATCTCTTAATTCTAATTCTTTAATCTAACTCTTATAATATAATAATAATAATAATAAGTTCTCATGAACTTATATTTAAACATGATAAGCACCAATTTTACAATTTAGGGGGAAGAAAAACAATTATAAAATCATTCAAAGACATAAAAGAAGGCCGAAAGAAACGAGGAATAATTCAGTTTGATGACAGTGTTCAGTCAGCAAATTATTAAATTCCAATTCGTTTAAGAGATATGTTTAATAGGTAGCCTTTCGTGAAACATCCTGTATAAGAGAAACACCCTGTATGAAGTCACCAAATTATCAAAATCAAATTCCAATTCATTAACGTGATATGTTTAATAGGTAACATTTAGTGAAACATCCTGTATGCGGGGGCGGAAAAATATACTCCAAGGGTACCAATATGCCTTAACGCGGCCCTAAAAATAATGTTACCGAATCGCGGAAGTAAGGAGGTGTTGATTTTCCATTTTATTCCAGAATACTTTCGCTAGTTATAAACAGCATAGGTACAAAAAGTAACAGCTTGACATTATTATTTACGAAAATAAGTAAAATAGGTAATTAATTGACAGAGTAACTGACTGACTTTTTGGATATAGCTACCTATATACGCAGTTGTATAAAAAATAATAGTCATAGACTAAAACTAAATAATTATATACCGATGACTATATTATATTTACAAGCAGTATATTAGATAAACCGGATTATGAAAAACGCTGGATGTGAGACTAACGATAAGCTGCGTGCACATAACTGAAATATACAACATAAATTTCCTTTTCACTTACAGATTACACGCTATATTTATCAATATCAGTTTGTATGAATAATCAATGGCATTACGCACTAACAGAGTTTAATTCACGTAACTTGGAACACTAATAACTAAGCCTTAAGGGCAGCAATTGTAGTAATTTTGTCAAAGCCCCTGACAGCTGCACATTGAAAATTATTTATTCTCACCTTGTTTCATATTATTGTAAGTCACGTCTCTTATTGTAATCCACCGTCCGTCCTTCATTTTCGTTGTGTAAATACCGCTTTGTGATTTTTGTTAGATTTTAATTATTGAATATTTAGAAACATAGTAATTAATCTGTTACAGTAACTTGCATCATCAGGAGTTTTACAGGGGTCAAATTTGCGATCCATTTTAATGAACATTGTAATCACTCTTATAATATTGGTAATTCACACTCAGTTTTTATTATTGTTACCATTTCCTTGTCATCGCGGGGGCTCCATCTTTTCTTACATCACTTTAGCTCTGTCCAGTTTAGTTTAAAAGCACCAAAAACATAAAAAAATTTTTATGAAATGTTTGTGCCCTTGTAGTATGTTTTATGGCTCGAAACGCGGGGAAATTGTAGTTACGCTATATAAGTAATATCAATACTTTCGTCCAACGTCCAATGCTATGGAAAATGCAACACACTTCTTCAAGAGCGACTTATGTTTTCTCTGATTGCATCTATTCGTCTTACTACTCCCCTGGACTAATTTCTGCGAACTTTTCACTTTTTAACACAGCACACAAGGT
>CAXKVY010008039.1:0-2500 GCA_964058915.1 Tetropium fuscum
AAAAATATATATCTTGGCATTATTTAACAAAGTTGGCCACGCCCACGGCCAACGTGCACCGCGAGAACAGCAAGCACTACTCTACGACGGCGTGTCCACTTCAGAACCCTAGATCTGATCTGCAAACGAAACTATTCGTAGGATTTCTCTAAAATTTACCACAGAGGTCAACCTCGACGACCTCTTAGGAATGATACCACTTCCATGGCGGAGACCCAGAAACTCCGCCAGTTATTCGCAATGTTAAATATGCAGCAAAAAGAGCTAACTTTTGCAGGACTCCCCTGAAGTCCCCAGAGGTCCTACGACAATGGATAAGCACCTTGTCACCTTGGCATAGCACAAAAAGCCCAAGATTAAGCACAGCGTGGGATCCCCGCAGAAATCGGCGCTCAGTCAAACGTCCGCCCCCGTCAACCTTTGAACCCCAGGAGATGTATAAAAAAAAGAGATTTTTAGATCGAAATTCAGTTCCTAATAGTTCTCAAATCAGTCGAATCAGTTACTATAGCTTGAACAATTCCAAGTCGAATTCATTCAGCTACTACTAGATGCTGATACAGTGAAGAGTACGACAGCCAAGTACTGCTTTGCCCTAGAAGTCTACGCTCCTCGCTCTGGACCTTCTACACCGTCGACTACGATCCACGCTTTGGTCCAGCCCTAGCATTTAGCCTAGCGCTACACATCGCCGTTGTCACGGATCATCCAAACAAATTACGTGTCATCCAATACAAACAAAAACTTTCGTTTTCATAAGAAGACCTGGTGTTCCACGTATGAAATTGCCAATCAACTCCAAGTACCAAGAAGTCGCGGCATATAAAATTGTCCGCTGTACTGGTCAGAACACCGAGATTATCTGCAGTTTACCTGTCAAGTTCCCTTTATTTATTGCTACCTGGTGCTATCCTGGCCCCGAGGACCTGCAGACAGTACACCCTATTTCACCTGTCTGCGAGCCACGCCGAAGAGCACCCGTCAAGCCGAAATCGAAAATACATTTCACTGCTCCAATTCCAGGGGAGAACGACGCGGGGGTGGTTGTAGCAAGATGGATTTTTTGAACAGGAAGTCACCTTTATTAACACCATATAGATTGCCAACTATTGGCATCTTGGTGCAAGCGACATGCCCTAGGGCCACCTACTCTATGGGTCTACTATTATATTTTTACTTTCAGATATTAACCCCCCCCCTAAAAAAATCTAGGTACGGCTATGTCAATACACACTTGCAATACGTTTCGTACACATGTGATATATTTTTATGTGTATATATTTTTACCTATATATTTATATACGTGATTTTAGATGAATAATTATTTTATTTTAACCTCCTATTTGATCTAATTCGAATAATATTAAAAAATATCAAGTAGCCGCAACAAGACATCCGTTTTACACCATTTAACATTGCATTAGTTCGAAACAGTTCGAAACGCATAAAATTAGTACCAACTTTTTTAAGTTCTTAATTCAGAACGGTTAATATGTTTTGTTACTTATATTTGTCAAAACGTTTATACAGATGTTTGAGAATTAGTGGTATATCATGCAATGTTTCGGTAAGAGTTCTTGACGATATTCTTTATAGAGAATTTTATTACCTTCAATAAATAATTATTGTATGCAGACTCACAGTAACCAAAAGAATGCGCTATTCCTATTGGCATGCATATGCGTGTGAACTACGAAAAGCTCCTACAAAATCAACCCTGCAATCACCTCGTTAAGAGCAGATATGCTGAAAGATTTTTTCAGCCAAGCACTAATAAAGATCTTGAATTTACAACCTGAATCCCCACTCGTAAGTAATTATTTAGTAATTTATTTACAATCTAATTTTATAGCCACGCAGAAATGCAATAATAAAGCTCCATATTAATAGCATAACTATTATGAGTCTGCAAAATAAATATCAACAATAATTTCTTGCGTCGCGTCGTGCGGTACTAATAGAGAAGTTTTGTTCACAAATATTTATTTAGATAATTGTTTTTCCAATTAACTGTTGATTATTTTATGGTATACCAACTTATCCTGGTATCTTTTATTATTTATAATTTATTACTTATCTTTCATTATTATCTTTCACTATTATTTATATTTTTTTTATTTAATAAATTAAATTTATTAAATTGAAACTAGGCTAATAGGCCAGTGCACTTAGACAAAAATGACCCCTGATCCGGACAAAATTTTTAACAATTTGAAAATTTCTGAAAATGCCATGACAATGGCCTAATTGATATCCGAAAGTTCTCAAAAAGTCGGGGAAAAGCCGCTAGCGTGAAGATACGACGCCTTGTTGAATTTTTCGATTTTTGGCTGTATAATACCTGTAGATTTGCATATAGCTAGGTATAGTTAATTTTTTTGTAGGTTTTAAATATAAAATAAGACAAGCGACAAGATGATGAAAATTATGTAATGACATTCTTGCAAATGCCACCTAGACGTATTGCTTGGTACTCAATACTTCGAGAACAGATCTCGTT
>CAXKVY010008039.1:7500-16474 GCA_964058915.1 Tetropium fuscum
TCTCAATTGTTTTGATATCACCGCCTAAATTAAAATTTCCTAGTTTACAAAATAATCCAAAGTAGTTCCTACCCAGCTTGCATTACATAGTTAATATAGATATTTACTCTGTCTAGATAGTATTTGTACACCAGAGTACACCTTATCCGAATTTAACACACACCACACACACGTAATAATAAAAATAGTTTATTTATATATAATCCTATAGATCGTTGCCCATAATATATAGATCGATAAATTGCAGCCAACTAAGTTTATGAAGTTGGTATTCAACATGCTTTACCCTCTACGAAATGTTGGTATGCCCAATATAAGTTTGAGAGCAGTCAGAGCAAGATGTCTCATAAACGCCGTGAGAAACAATAGAGACTCCCGGGGACTTATTGATTATATTGGTACTTTTGCATTTTTGAAATCTTGTCTGTAACCTGATGATTTTCAAAATCGTGAATCTGTTATGATCTGTCTTATATGATATTGTATCCAATAACAAATCGGCACCTAGCTTTATTAATTAAAATATATTTGAAGTCATTGATCGATCATGTTGCGCTTGATCTTTTTGATCTTTTGATCTTTTTTATTAAAAAACCCATCCTTACTACTACTACTATTCGTAAATATTTGAAAATATTGGCACACACGGTAATATATTCAAGTGGGAAAAGCCATACTTATTCAATAATTACCAATGCATAAAAATTGATAACTGCACCTCAAATTATATATATAATAATCCGATCTGATATCCCACAAGGATCTCATTTGGAGACACTTCTGACTTCAATATTTATAAATGACATTGACACTGGTTTCTAGTATTTTAGGTTTTATTTATAGGTTGATAATCTAAAAGTACACAAAACGAAAAACTTTGCTGGATGACTTGATGATGTCTTCAACTACGCCTGATTATCGATCATCTTGTTTATTTTGAAACAAATGCACCATTGCAAAAATGCACCATTTTAGAGAAAGCAACGTTAAAAGTAGGTACATAATATTTAGTTTTTTGAAAAGAATACATAAATTAAAATAAATTATTAATCAAAAAGTTGTTGCAGTTAGTAATACCATACTGCTGCATGAAAAATAACAATTTGAAGAAATGTGCTATGGCTCGCTTGAAACAAAATACTAAGGTGACAGTAAATAATGTTGTCACTGTCAAAAGTATTGTTAATCATTAGATACAAAGATTTTATCCGAAAAAGAAATCTAGTCTAGTAATCTATTTCTAGTTCACTGGCAGAACTAGAAATACTTTTGTCATTGCTCCATATCATATCATCATATTCCTGAAAAAAATATTTTGCTCAGAAAGTCAGAAACGCGTTGCTCAATTGTTTTGAGTTATTTACATTAGTCAGTGTTAAAAATGCTACTGGTTAGCTAATTTAAATGATTTCGTATATTTAATAATAACAGATGTAACAAGAGCGTGCACATATTTGTATCATCATGTACCTATAATAATAAAAACCTATAATATATTCAACTTCAAGCTTTGTATTTTAGAGATCCCTGTATGTAATTTTCCCCTGTCATAATTTCACAATACATATAAAAAACCATTACATTAAACTAAGTTACAAGCAATACATTTAGTGGACAATGTTCCACTAAATGTTTATAAATTATTATACCACATGTGAAATATTAGATACAATACAAAGCAGTTCCAATTAAATTAAGTTTCCGAGAAAATTCTGAAATGGCTGAAAATGCACAAGCAGTAGTAGGTTACATGCATAAAATGAAGCAATGGGCAAGTGATGGAACCATACCTGAGCAAAGTAAAGACCAACGACCTAAGTATATGAACTTTAAGTGCTTTGTTATTATAGAAACAATTACACACAAACAAGACTTAATGAGCATATTTTATGCGTATAATAATTTGTTCTTCCTGTCTCTATGGGCGAACAATTCTTACGGAACATAATTTTAAATAAATATAGCTATTTGCGCAAAATGGAAGCCCCGCATCAAGAAAACATAAAACGGAGTTAAACAGTCACTTTTATAATGTAAACAGTTAGCTTTACGATATCTGTACTGAATTCCTGCTAGCCATTCTGTTCCGATACAATACGTTCCCATCGACTGGTTCTGAAAGGAAAATATATACTTCTTCCTTCTGCGATTTAAATAATTAATGGACTTAAATATTTATTCATGCATAAAGAGTTTGTAACTGAGAGAAAAAGTGACATCAACAACAAATTTTGTTGTTGTAGTGTTACCAAATAAATTTAAATTAAGTAAATTAGGTACGCTCTTTAAATATTTACTACTATCCACACAGCTTCAGGATTTATTGAACATTTTTGTCATATCAGTCTTTCAGAAATTTAATCATTCATTATTAAAAAAGTTTTACAATGCGTCCATTTGTCCCTGAACATTACCCACTCTTTCTTTTGTGCATGTAGTGAATTTCACAGTCAATTTCTTGACGAACTCTGCCTTGTACACAAGTATCTCACCGCATGACCATCAAATAATATTTTTACAACTATTTTGTAACTGACACGAGTTCGATGCGATTAAATTATTAATTAAAACAAATTGAGAATAATTCTGAATATATAAACAAAAAAAGATGTTCAAGTGACGGTGGAGGCGTGGAAAGAATAATGCGTTACTTGGATATACACTGTGTTCATTTTAAAACCTACCACCCCCTCTAATTGAAAAACCACAAAATATTTGAAAAATAAATCGCCGGGACATTTTTATTTTAAAGATGAACATTTTTGACAGTTAGTGGGTCTTGAAATATTCATCCCCCTAACCCCTAGTAACCCCAACTTTAAAATTTTAAATGGACCTACCCCACGTGTTACTACATCACGAGACGAGACATCACGAAATATTTTTATGAGTTTAACCGCTTCAAACGAATGAAAATAATAGCATTTAAATTTTTAAATTTGTTTTTGACTTCCTAAGTAAGAAAAAACAGCATCATAGGGTATAAGCTGGTAATACGTGCCTATAAATTGTTAAAATAAAACTTTCTTTAGAGGTTTTCTTTACGTTTTGGGTTTCCATATGTTGGTCGGTTAGACTTGTGGTATTTTGAAAGAAATTGGATGGATTTTATAATAGGTCTTCAATCAAAAGAATGTATGATTAAGATGATTGTTTCTCTTCTCTAATTATTTTTGTTTATACAGAGTGGCCCGAATTGAATGGAGGCAAACTTTGCCGGGTTATAGAACTTTTTAAAATAAGGAAAAAAGTTCTTTAATATGGGACGGGAAATGCTTAAATCCCTAGATGTAGGATATCGAGGTTAAAAAAAATATTTTTTTTAATTATTGACCTTAATTGTAAAAATGAAAAATTGAAAATTGGCACACATATTTTTTACTTTTTCCTTTCTTTGGTGAAAATAAATGTTAAAAACATTTTTTAGAACCCTGCAATTGGGGGGTAAAGTTTGGTCCCTGAAATTCGGGCCACCCTGTATATAATATACCATACACGTTGATATTTAGCTAAACCAATCGAGCGTTTTCTAAAGCAGTTAAAACGTTGAATATTGGTATAGAACATGAAATCTGGACATTTCTAGAATTGAACATAAAATCAAAAAATGTAATGATGTATTATGTATGATGTTCAATTTAAAAAATATATCTTTCAGTCGTCTCATTTCTACCCCATACACGTCACCCTGTATACATTAAAAATTTATTTTTTAAATAAATTGTGTAACTACCAACTAAATAAAAAATCAACGGGTTCAAGCTTTTATTAAACTCGCATAATAATTGTCATTGGATTCATACAGCATTCTTCAAGTACTACAAATATTATACTTTTTAACACACGTGAGTTTTGCTACATGCGCTTATTAAAATATTTTCCGGATTTTGTGAAGAGGCACGTGCCTCTCCTTACATATTATTACCTCAATGTGAAGAAGATTTAGGATCAATTTTATATTACTATATTTTTTTTGTGTACATTTTATTGGTATATTAATTTATATTAATCTTAGATTTATTTTAGTCAAAAGCCAAACCATTAAAAGCTTATATATATATATATATATATATATATATATATATATATATATATATATATATATATATATATATATATATATATATATATATATATATATATATATATATATATATATATATATATATATATATATATATATATATATATATATATATATATATGGCTTTTTGCTGAGACACATTATATTACGAAATATGGGTTCTCTTATAAAATTATTGGTATGCCATTTTCCTTCCTCGCGTCACCGTTTATTTCTTCCATGCCACTTTTGTTCTTCTTGGGTGCCTAACAAATTTAATTCGTATACGACAGGGTATGCCGGATGTTTTTGGTACCAACTAAATTACTTATTAATAAATTCCATTAAAAGTTTTTTCTTTCCTTGTTGAACATTCTTCGCTTACAAGCTGTATGGCCGGAATAAAAAAGACCATTGAAAAATGAATTTATAATGTGAACAACCCATCTTGTCTGGAATTTTTATTGCGTTTTTTGTATAGTCTGCGGATATCTTTAAAATTTGCCGTGGCCTAATGCAGTTTTTTCGTATTCTTCCACATTGTTATGAGTAGTAATTATATTTAACAGCCTAAATTAAAGTTCATTATAAGCATGCATTAATGTTTGGTTGTTTGGTAGAATCGTTATTATTGAATTATATTACGACATAAATTCGGCAAGGACGTGTTTCGATAATAATTTTTTTGTATCTACTTTATAATGTTCCACTCAACATCAAGATCCAGTTTTGAACCTCTAATGAAATAGGTTAAAGTTCCTTGATTTATTTGGGCAACACCCACCCACCTTCTGAAATAGAAAACATGGAAGACAGTATGCTAAAACAGCTAAAAAGTCTTCGTATTTTTTTAAATATAGAAAATCCAAAATTTTCTTCTAGCTGTTCATTCATATATTCGGAATGTTTTGAATTGGAAAAATTGGTATCTATATGTTTCTATATGCTTATAACTGTATCATTCTTCTGTCATTTTAATACCAGGTGATATTCGGCTTCTGGCGTAAACAATCTTATAAATGCTCACAATAAATAATTCGTTAATAATTTTTTTAACAATGAAAGACTTTAACATATTTATACTATTAGTACACCTTCCGTACGATCCGCTACTGATTGCATATAAGAAGACAAACCACGTTTTATCGATACCATATCTGAAACTTTATGACGACACTGGTCTAGTTATCTTGTCAAGGTGCAAAATGTAACGTGCTAAAACACATTTGCGGCTATTTATGGATGATGTTGGAATACACAATGGACTAAAAATGCATACCACATTATTGGTATATTTTTGTAATATGAGCTCTATCCTATATAACACCGATTTAATTAATATTATTAATATGACAAATGATAGATATTTAAGATTTTTAAACACAATATTTATTTTGATAATGGCGGAACCCGAAAAGTAAACACCTGAGGAGATTTGACTATTTTTGAATATAGTGCATTATGGCCATATGGCAATATAAAACATCAAATATTTTTGTTACAGTAAATCATAAAATACAAATCATGTTAAGGACTTAATAATAGAGTTCTTACCAGCCTAAAAACCCTCTAGAAATGAATTTCGAGGTCACTTTATGGTAAAAAGCTACGACCTACCTGTCCTAAATTGTTATTTACCTAAAGAATATCTTGTAGAATCTATGAAAACAACTACTTTTCCTAGCTATATGCTAGAAAATTATAATAATTGAATTACATATACAATAGAATTCTGAAGCATTTATGGAGGGAGTGAAACAGAAATTGCTTGCTTAGTCAAAACTAAAATCATTTGTTGGTCTTTTGTATTAATTGTTATTTCGAAAATTCGAAAAAAATCCAATTTTTACCCTGGAATATATTCTTTACTATTTTATGTATTTTAAAGTTTAACATCTTCTGATCAACAAATATAAATAGTAGAATAGGTTTGCGTTTTCTATGAATGTGTGTTCCGTCAAAAACTAATATCATAAAATGTCACTGAAACTGTTGAAGTATTAATATTTTAAATTCAAGTGTATGAATGAACAATAAAACAGATCGTACATCACTCTGAAGATCCTCAATGAAGGTGAAATAACTTATAAGTGGTTAAACCCACAAAAATGTACTTTAATTGGAGTTTAAATATATACAGGTAACTACCAAGTAAGTACTACCAAGTAAGTAAAAGTGAGATAACTTTTTACCGCAAAATTTAGTAAAACTCTTTGGTGTTATTCATTTAGTCATATTGTTATTCATATTTCAGATGTCGGTCCATTACATTTTTGTTTATAATAAACTAAATAAAAAAAAATCAATGATTCTAATTTTGTTCTATAAAAAAATAATGTTTGGTGTGGTGTTTTTCAGATTAGTGGCCTATACTTTATAGAAGAAAATTTAGGCCAACATGATCAAATACATAAATATCTTTGCAAACCTTTGTACTACCTTGGGTACATGCATGCTCATATATCCTGAACAAAGAGAAGAAATGTATTGGGACCAAGACGGTTGCACGGTACATTCAACATGACTGTTAATGCAGTGCATGGTTGAATTAGCACTTTGGAGACGTGGGTTGAAAGATACGGTCCAATTGAATTGCCTGTTAGATCACCTGACTTATTACCGATGGGCTTCTTTTTATCGGGCATTTTGAAGCAAAAAGTGTACACGATGGACTTCCACATAATTTAGATGTTTTGAAAAAAAAAGAACAAGGGACGTAATCAGAGAAATGAATAGGCCTACGTGTACGGCGAGTTTCTCCGCAAGCAGAGTAAATGTGTGGATGCTGAAGGGAGTTATATTGAATAACAGTTGCTTTATTAATTTTATTAAATGATTTATAATTTTATCTGTAATATTTTTAAATATAATCAGTCATGTTGTAAAATTAGATTTATGAGATTAATTATTTATAAAAAAAAATTATAGTTTCTCGTTTTCACTCATCTAATTTCAATCAAATAACAATATACAATAACATAAATATATACCTATAATATTATTAAAATAATGATTACTTAATTATTGTGCACCTTTTATTTTTACTTGGTAGCAATGTCCTAGCTGTCCTAGCATATTAGTTAGCTGGTCATAGTATGTGCGTAAATTTAGGTGGAACTAATCGATAAAAAAGTTTTATGTTACACAGGAAGATCAGATATTAGATTGTAATCACGAACAACGATGCAGTAATACGGTTCCATCTTTATCGTTTAGATAATTATGAGAATTTAATATTCGGTAGGTCAAAAACCCGCCTTGGATATTACGGTACTTTGTAAAGTAAATCTGGACCCATTTATTAGTCAGTTAAAGAATGCCCAAGAACTGTTGAAAACCGGATGCCACTATGTATCTTTTAAAGCAAGTCGCTAATTCGATTGCAAATTACCGCAAATTGTCCTGTAAAATATTCATGTTGTCAAGGTGCACTGCATACTTGTGTTTCAATTAACGAACATCCGAAATAGGTAAAATGCCAATGATTAAATAATATATTACATATCCAGGTATTATGCTGGAAATCAATTAGTACGGGAAAAATTATACATCATGATTTATTAGTACAAAGTAGGTACTTAGTAATGTAATATGAGTAATGTAGTAATATGAATGGTATATCAAGCAAATACTGTTATATTTGGTGGATGTGAAAAGCAAAATGGGTCAAAAACTTTGATTTTTGACCCATTTTTTTGACCCAGAAACTTTGGTTTTGATGAAATTTCCAGGAAAAATATTTCGTGGAAGAACATTTTGGGTGAATGTTTTGGGTGTTTATATTTTGGGGCTAATTAATGCTCTGTAGGGGTAGTTCTTAGATGGTGCAACATTAAAAAACGGCGTTATTTCTATGTAAAGCAAACCACATACAAGTTTCTAGAAAACTAAAGCGGTTATTTGTATAATAATATTTATTTCTCATTCTTAGTAGTTTTATATATTTAAAACAATAAGTATGAGTTAAATTACTGTTAATTTTTGTTGTAAATCTTAAAAGTCCCGCCAGCCTCGTTAACCAATGACCACTCCCCATGTCCGGGAGTGCAGTGATAGTGTTAATCCTTTTATCACCACGCACAGAACTTAACCCCTTTTTTGGCTTCACTGGTACACGATCTAACAAATGCCGCTGGGCTCTGGTGGTAGTGTTATCTAGTGGGATGTCGCTGAACTGCCTCTGGAATGCTGACTGCCTTTGTTGGATCTCGCCTTGGGATTTGTTTGCCCTCAAATTTATTACTTACTGCTACTGTAGTATTTAATGTTTTATTACTTTGATTACTGTAAGAGATTGCTTCCTTTTCTTGTTTGTTATTAATCGCAAATTTCTTCTACTGGGTAAACAACGATGAAAATACTTATTTAAGTATAAATCATTCACACCGGTATTATTTCTTATTTAGCACCAATTTACGATTATTCCTTTAAATTTATAATTATTTTATAATAAATTTTCATAAAATTCAGGAGTGTGGCTGTTACTTCTTCGAACGCCGTAACTAGACTGTTAATAATGTTTGTAGTTTCTACGCATATACCGCAATAAAAAACAAATGCAACTTCCTGGCTACCTACTTCTTCCCTTGTTATGTTATTTTGATCTGGCCAATCAGATTGATTCATAATATTTAATTCAATTTCACTTAAAACTATTACACTTTGATTATTATATTATATAATTTTGAATTCTAAATACTATCATATAGTTAAATTCAATATCAGTCATGTAACTTCACTTTCTGTGTGACACGTTGCTTCCACATTCTGATTTTTCTTCCTAGCTAAAACTCTCGAACCCACTGTTTACACTGATGCTTTTGCATTATTCTCTCAATTTAGACACAGTTTCTTAGTGATTGAAATTTTATAATTATTGTTGTGACTTGTCTATTGTAATTTCACTTGAAA
>CAXKVY010008041.1:0-22156 GCA_964058915.1 Tetropium fuscum
AGGGCATATCCAACTGTCCCGTTATTAGAAATACTAGACGGTTGAGACTTCGCGGAGGTCCCTGGCGCCCCCAGATCCGGTGTTGGCACATTCTCGGGTGAGATGTTGCCAGATTGTACAGATTTTCAGTAGAGTAGGTTTGGAGAATTTTCAATATATCGTGCACAGCCGCTGCTGATGATCCCGTAACAGTATATAAACATGAGCCAAATTTTCCAAAATGACTTTTACAATTAATTTACGATACGAGATAGCTTAATGGATAACCTTTCATGAGAAACCCCATCAACGAACCCTAAAAGTCTTCGTTATTCTATAGTATCCCTTCTCAGATATATATATATATATATATATATATATATATATATATATATATATATATATATATATATATATATATATATATATATATATATATATATATATATATATATATATATATATATATGTATACACATTTTGATTTTACATTATTTTTAGTAGCAATCGCTTCGGTAACCTCTATTAGCGTATCGCACCACCATTGAACCCTACTGAACATTTATTAACATAGCGACCGCATTCTTAAATCGACTGGAAGAAACAAACGGCAGAAGAGATAAACGTGAAAACGTGGATGCTATCCATTTTACTGGTATTGTTTTGTTTGGTATTGAATGTACATGTTTTGATTAAAAAAGAAGTAATGCTTAGCCTGTGGAACTTGATTACCTACGTGATGGATAGCAGGAAACTTGGTTTATCACGTGACTAATATAAGAATTCGTACGATGCACACGCGTTGGATTTAATTGATATACCTACAGATGAAATAAAGATACTATTTGAATTAGATTTATTGCGAGAGAATTAGCTAGATAAATTTTACTTAGGTAGCAATTTAGGTAACAATTGAATATACATTTCGTAGAAATATATTTTTTATTTTTTCTTTTTAATAGATTATGTCCTAACAAACAGGGCAATAAGAAACTAATACGTTCATAAGTTTTTATTGCAGAATCGGTCAATGGGTCTTTTAAGAAGAAAAAACTGCGGAGTGCTATTAAATTAGAGGGTGGAAATTGGAGAAAATGCACCCTTTTCAGTTTTTTCAATATATTTCGCAAACGAAGCAAAATTTTGATACACTTTATCTGAAACTTTTTGTAGAGAATTGAATTCTCATCGATCGGCTTAATAAAAAAAAATTTTTTTTGCGGAAAATGTTGAAAACGAAAAGTTATTTTTGCTTCTTTTTTCGTTTTTTGCTTATATTTTTTTTTGGGTCGGAGATAAGTATAGGCATTGCTTTACAGAAAGAAAGTAGACAAATTTTTCTTTAAAATGCTGGGTCGACAAATTTCATGGGTTAAAAATCGACCGAAACATGACCACTCGAACATAGATAGTTTTTTTATCCCTCTTATACAGATATTGTTTCATTCTCATCTTTAGTTTGGGTTCCGATGATGCCTTCTAATGCAGAATTCGAAGAATATTTCAACTTTGAATTAGCACCGTATCTAACATCAATTTTTGACGGGTTCAGTATCAGGAAAAATAACAAATCAGACATGAATTTTTCACACCCGATGAAGATACTTCTATCAATAATATTCATCATGTTATTGATGGTGGATTCTTGTCAGAAATCATATGGAACGCGATATTTGCATAAATAAGTACGAAATTTATTAATCATTTGCAAACTTTTTACAAATATTGCACTGTAGTTTTTGATGGTTATCCTAGTAGCTCAAATATTGGTAAGAAGAGTGCAGATTTTATCAATAACATACTGTTTTTCCCATTGTTTGGTATTAAGTACCTCCAACAAGTGCTTTTTGGTACATGGCTCTTCGAAATATAGTTAGGTCATTTTTAAGAAGAAATTGGAGTATCACTTGTTTTTTAGAGGACATATTGGGTATAAATCTCTGGATATTCCTGCATCAGATATCTTTTTACAAGCTTTTATTTAACTTGCTATGTATGTTTGAAACTACTTATGTGTTGACAAATCTTGCAACTGAATTTTAAAGAAGTTATCCTCAACCGATTGAGTTGAAATTTTGCATACACGTTTAGTTTGGATGCTAATGCATGTTTAGCTTAGTAACTTCATTCAAAATCCAATATGGCGGACTAGTTATTTTTTATGCACTTCCATGATATGAGTATCAAATGAAACGGTTTGCTGAGAAGAATACGGAAATAAAATGACGTCACTCTAAATCCAATATGTAAAATCCCAAAGATTATTTTTTATGCATGTTCAAGGGGAAAAAATCAAAATGGCGGAAAACAAGATAGCCGCTATACCAATTTTAAAGAGTTATAACTCGGCAAAGGTTAGCGATAGTTTGGTGGTGCTCGAACAAATGTTGTAGGGACCGACAAGAGCCAACTGTTGGCTATAAAAAAAATTTCAAGATGGCAGATTTAAGATGGAGATCAAAAACTTAGTTGCTCTAACCCGTCTGAGTCTGAAATGTTGTTATCCCGGGGGTTTTGCATGTTCAAGGGGAAACAACATTTTGCATGTTGCGAGTCCTCGATTACGATTTAGGGGTCGCATTGTTCCGGTCAAATCTTGCAACTGTATTTTAAAAGTATGCCTTGGCTGGCTTCATACTATGACTTTTGTGTAATTTGGCGAGATTGGCGTCAATAATAGTATTGGTTTGCAATCTGTCTAAGAGAAGGAAACCCGAAACTGTGTTTCGTTAGACACAAGTAACTTCAAGGTGAAATAAGTAGAGATAAGTAGAGTCCCCTTATGGAAGAACTAGACTGTACTAAATTGACAGGCAAACCACCATGCAACAATGATGCATTAACTGAAATAAACAGAGTTAGAAACATGTCCAGCGATAACTACAAAATTAAAAATAAATTCTAAATTCTATAAATAAATTCTGAAAACTAAAAATTAAAAATAGTAAGAAAACATTTTTAAAAACAAGCTTTTATTGAAAAGCTCTAAAAAGAAGAAAAACTTTAAATTAATTTAAACCCCTCAATTTATTACGTTACACAATTTATATGATATAAAAGTTTGTCGCGAGAATTAAATGTGTAGAAAAACAAGAATACAATATGTAACGTGATATTGACATAACTAATTCTAAGAAAAAATAATATATTTTTTATAAAATAAGTAAATCTCGCGACAAGCTTTTATATCATATAAATTGTGTAACGTATTAAATTGATGGGTTTAAATGAATCTAAAGTTCATTTTCTTCTTTTTAGAGCTTTTCAATAAAAGCTTGTTTTTAGAAATATTTTTTACTATTATTTTATTTCTTGTTTTGTCTGCTTTCTTTACAAGCTGACATAATGTACCGTAAGGAACCTCTGTTAGCTTTGACACTTTTCTCAGCACTGTATATTTGCTATCTATGTGCTATCTAAGTTGTTATACACATTTAGACAAATTTGTTTTGCTTGGTAGTCCAAAAACAAATGTTTCTTTTTTGTGAAGTTCCTTCTTCTAAATCCTCGCTTAAATGTCAACCATCGGATTGAACCTGGAGTTCTACCAAATTCATAGCAGGTTCGTTTTCAATATCAGGATTCACATTTTCACAATAATTCTTCTCCGGTGACCTCGAAACAGTAGAATTATTCTCCCACGGTCTAGACATTGTTTACAATAAACTATTACAAGGGTCTGGTAAATAGTGAAACTCGGCGGGAAATATGAAGCACGAAATAGTTATTTTAGCGTGTGGTTGCTACTATACTTACACTCCATCTCAGAAAAACCAAGCCCGACTCTGCCTCGGTTTTTATTTAGGACGAGGCAATAATCCCATGCTTTTTATACGAACTTTTACCTTATACGACTTTTTATACGAATATGAATTATTTCTGACGGGTATACCTACCTACTTCGTGAAGAGTTTAGGTTAAAATGCTTGACATTTTTCTTTTAAGGCTGTAGTTTTCACCACATGGGAAAACTGATTAGAGATGATTGAGATGATTGTGGAACTAAACCAAATCTAATCTTTCATATTTGTTTTATTTGTCTGCACGTTTTGAATAAAAAAGGTGGCATTAAAAGAATATTTTTATGATGCTTGTAAGTATATTGCGTCTCTTTCGTCTTTAGTAGACCATAAACATAAAACAAAGTATATTTACTGGGATAACTTTGTTGCGAAATATTATGAGATGTAATATAAGAAAAATATGCGAAAATGTGAAAATTTCATAATAAAACTAAATCGAGGGCAAGGATTTATACCAGCTATTGTCTTTATTATTATTATATATGCATATTTTCTTATCAATTCTTGAATGTTGTTTTTTGTAAGAACATTTACATAACGCTCTAAGGATTGGGATTGGAATTGGGAAACAAAATATTGGGAAGCCAACAAAATGTTTCGATTTGTTTATTCTAGAGGGCGATATAAAAGCGCGTATAAAATCGGTATTGGAATTAGGTACATTAAATAAACAGGTGAGTAACAATTTATTTAAATAACTACTCCATATTGAGAAATTTTACAATTAAAATGGATATTGAGGAACTATTTAGGAATATTTGCTTGAAGAATTATTTAGAAGTACCTAATATTAACTATAGGTTAATTTATTTATTTATTGGTATACATTATGGGGTGCAAATAGGCAATGCCTAAAAAATACCATCCTCTGCGGCTTTAGAAAGACAGTTAATATATATTTTAGTAGTAGGAAATTAGTAACTAGTGTATCATAGTTGAATAGTAAATATTATCAAATTATGTCAATGTAATTTGGATATGTGGTATATCTAAATACAAATAAATAATCTAAATACAAAATAATAGGTATAACATTTATATATAAATCTGAAGAGTATAATACACGGTGGATTAAAGCTAAAACATAAAATAAATTAAGGGGGGGATTTTGTTAAAAAAAAAAGTGAAATGGTGAAAAACGGCGAATCGCTGAGACCCGGCAGCATTTTCGGAATTCGCCGACACATTAGGCGCTCGGAACAATTCGGGTGCTGCGAATCGCAGACTCGTAAAGTCCCGACATATTAGACTAATGCGTCGGCGTTTTATGTATAGAGATGCGTAAAGTCCGGACGTGGTAAGACTTAATGCGTCAGCGATTTACGAATTGCCTTAAACGTGAAACAATGCCAATATATGTATGTTTATTTATTGTTTTAATAATTAATAAATATTAACACAAACGTGTAATATACAGGATGTCCGAAAAGTTTTAGAATGGGCATAGAATCCATTGTAACATTTATAAACTAAATAAATCTGGAAAAGTACCAAATATTAGGTTATGCAGTAATGCTGTTTTCATTTTTTTGATTTATTTCCCCCTAAACCGTCATGATTTTGAACACATGTCGCTAAAGAATGGGGTGCTTTTCTAGCTGTTTTTTTAATTTGTTGTGGCTTTCTTCCACTGCACAATGCGTTATTTGCCACTGCACAATGCGTTATTTGCCACTGCACATTGTCGTCTTTCAACGACCAATAGATGTAGGCTGTACAGATATATGCTTACCTCTTTTTTTGTGCAGCTTTCGGTCGTTTCTTTTTACACACTACGCACTTATATTTGAAAGCTGTATACAAACTAGATAATATAGTCTGCTCTGAGTTATCGTATTTATCACAATTGCTTAAATATGCTTTAATTGCAGGATAAAATATTGATGGGCTTCTTTCCAAATGTTCCATAATTTTTTCTGAGTGCTGTTTCCATTTTTCTTTTATTTCGGCAATATCATGATTTTCGTAGGTGATGGTGTCACCGATGTTATCTTTATCAGCATCAATATTCATAGCAGGATTACAATTTTGTGAAGAAACTGTATCTGCTTTAACATCTTCATCAGTTTTCTGCTTGATTGAAGTGTCTTCAATCGGCAAAAATAGCTACTGACCTGCCTGCTTTCCGGTTGCAATCTGGTAAAGCTGACATTTAACTTAAAAATAACGTGTTACAAATTGCATGAATATTAAACTTATTTACCACTGCTGCCTGGTGCTAAGAATGTTTACCAGTGAATCCTTGTGGACACGTACACTTAAAAATCAGTAAATCAACGAAGTAGGTGACAATTCTATCGCTCTGACTCTTTGCTTCATATTATAATATATATATATATATATATATATATATATATATATATATATATATATATATATATATATATATATATATATATATATATATATATATATATATATATATATATATATATATATATATATATATATATATATATATATATATATATATATATATATATATATATATATATTTAAAGTAACAGTGGTCCCAGGTTTGACCCTCCAGAAGTTACTACAGTTGATGATACAAGACGAAAAGTCATTTATTTGCACAACCTGTGATCGGTTAAATATGTAAGAACTACCAATTTCAGCTGACTTATGGAATAAAATGTTATGATCTGTGGAAATAGAAGCCATGTTGCCGTCTCATAATTTTGTGTTTGATAGAATAAGAAATAATACTACTTAGTACTATTTCACTAAATATATTAAAATATGTTTCAGCTCTGTAATCTTTTACTAACTGCTTCTCATGTTATAAATGTAATGATAATATTATAAATGTAATGTTATACTTATAAATGCTAATTGATATATAGTTCTAAATAATTATGTTTAAGTGATGTTTTTATTATATTATCCTATAAAACTATGTATTTATATAGTTCTACTTACATTCAACATGTAAGTATGTTTTTCGTTGTAAAAGCTTACTCTATACCTAACCTATGGTTGTTAATATTTTTGGAAATAATATTGTGTCGAACTGCGGCATTATATTTATTCTGAGACTCAAGTTCAGAGAGCATTTCGAGATTTCGGGAACTAAGTAGTGTAATATGGTCCTTAGGGGTCTCTTATTGAGGCTAAGCGTCTCCAGGGGATCGCCGTAGGAAATGGCTTTCTGTTATTATTTCGTTAAGATTTACTTTTTCAATTTATGATTGTATCAGGTCTAAATATTTTTGTCAAAAACGTGCTCATTTAATAAAAAAATCTTTCTAAAACGCGTTCCGTTAATTTATTGGTGCTAGCAGTGTATTTGGAGATGAAGAAATGTTATTTTATTAAATTTAAAACAGCATGACTGATTTTCTGAATACTGTCCGAATGAAACTCTATATGACGTTGAATAATGAGACAATAATTTTAGTAGCATTTTTCTTTTCAGGTTTGACGGCAAATCCTGTAATAAATTTTGAAATTTATTCGCGGTTTACAGTTCGGGTAAACCTCGCATATTATTATATTATCCGCGCTTAGTACAAACCTTAAAATTTTAACAGGCACTTTGCTGGCACATTAGGGTGTTTGCTCTAGTTTCTTACGTACGATAAATTTTGCGAAGGAAAGTGTCTAACGCACATTTGAAGGTTGACGGTGAATAATTAATTTCTTTGGGCGAATTCGTTTTGTCAAATTAATTAAGTACAGAGGTTGGTTCAATAGACCCCGTTAATTGAGAAAAATACAAGAATTGCAAATTTATGCTCCCTCACCTTTAATGAAAATCGAGATTGGAATGGATTTATTTCGTGTTACTTTTACAGCCATGAACTGATGATATATTTCAGGAATTAATTTGTCGACAGTTTATTGTTATGATCATATAACAAGATATGATAAATATAGCTAGATTTTCGTACATTTATGCGTATTCCGAAGATTATCGATTATCGTATTAAAATTGATTTGTTATTCTTATTTATTCACTGTTTGATTTTAATTTGAAGGGCTCAATATAAACACAGGTTTTATATGGCTGATCACACACTATAAATTAACAATTAGCGTATAAAAATATATCTAAAGTATAAGTATATATTTTGTAAGTAAAAGGTAGGTAAATGTTTTATTTACCACGGCTCACCCTCTCAGTGTTTTGTTTACCACGCCTCAAAGTCCCCGTTCCTTTATTACCTCATGAATGTGAAAAATTGTATTTTCCACGTTAATAAAACTTAGCCAGCATTAGAGTCGCTCTGGTCGCCCATTCTATGTATTTCTATAGGGATTCGTGCAATTTGGTAAAGCGAGAAGTACCGAAAATTGTGTTGAACTGTGCGTCAAAATATTAATCTGGATCTCAATTTTACTCAGCCATTAATATGTTACAATAGGGAACATGACAAAAATTTTAAATATAAAAGTAATACTAAAAAACATAGCGTATCGTTGTAAAAAAACGTGTACTTCGCAAAAAACAAGATTTCTAATTCCGCGCGATCAGTATGGGATCTAAACAGCGATAAAATTGACGCGGCCCCAAACTATCTGTGACGTTACATCCTAAAATATTCGGTAGGCGTTGCGCCGGAAAGTGGCCGAACGAACTGTGAAAACAAGCGGTCGGTGCTGGGATCTCCCGTAGCCGACCGAATCGGTCTTCGCGTTATTTGTAAATTGTAGTACCTATGTGGCGTCACGACTTTGAACCTGTTTGAAACGGTTCGCTCGCGCGCGAGACTTTAATAATTTATAACAAATTTATTACTGGGAATTAAGGCGTCATATTTTGTATAACTTATTTTTCAGTATGGTAGAAAATTTTTATCCAACAAAAAAAAATTGGGATTGTTCCCTATTATTACATAATATTGGGACGCGTGCAGTTGAAGAACAGGCTTCTATTAAACGTATAAATACATCAATAGAAGATATATGGAATTCGGTTCATTTATCTGCCTCTATTATTGCTATTTGTTAAATAAGTAACTATTACTGTTTTCGATCATAATATTACTTATATATTTAGCACAACACTAACTGGGTAAACATATCCTTTGCCCACCCCCTTAGGACGTAGTGTTAGCGAGTACATGCAACAAGACCTCACAATGTATTTTTTATGCAACGCGTCCTCCGTAGCGGCCGCGAAATTCAATTTCGCGCCCTTTACCCTTAGTGACATTTTCACGATTTTTCAATTAGCGAACTGTCAGTGTTTTATATCATTTTCATAGAAACACTGAGATCTGACGCCAACATAAGTAAAATATAATCCATGGTGTCATATATACCTCAAATTTAACTATAGTTTTATCAGTTACAAAAAATTACAGCCATTCATACGATTACACAAAAAATGGTGTGCACACCACGGCCGAGAATTTTTTTTAGGGACCTCGATTTCGTCTCGACCGCGGGAGGGCAGGGCCTGCCTGCCAATAATTTTGCTCTTGGTACGCATACACGAATTTCGCAGCCTAGGTATACAAATACCTATTTTAGGCAGCGGACGCGAAGTATGCATTTCTGGTCCTCCGTAGCGGCAGCGAAATCAAATTTCGCGTCCGAATGACATTTTCACGATTTGCCAATGAGCGAACCGTCAGTGTTTATATCATTTCCATAGAAACGCAGGAATCTGACACCACCATAAGTATATTATAAACCGTTGTGTCATTTATATCTAAATTCTAACTATAGTTTTATCAGTTACAAAAAATTACAGCCATGCATACGGTTGCACAAAAAACTGTGTGTACACCACGGCCGCGAATTTTTTTTAGCGACCTCGAGATTATTTCGCCACGTCCGCAAGGGCGGCCTCGGCAATTATTTTTCTCTCGGTACGCGAAAAGGAATTTCGCTTCTAGGTATACAAATAACTATATCCTGTCTCAAAAGTTAATTTTTAAACGGTTTTATTCAGCTTGACTTCGTATATTTGTGTCAAATCTTGCAACAGCTTTTTCAACTACTTCCCAATGAGTTAGAGACTTGAAAATTGGTAGTGTTCCGGTGACAATACAATTTGATATATTTTTTATTATAAAAAAATCAAAATCGCGGATCCAAAATGGCGGATTTTCCTATTTTTAAACCGATTTGTCTGAAACCTGAGACTTTGCGGTCGTTAAGGTCACTCAATACTTGACTCTAACGTATTAAAATTAAAATGGCGGATCCAAAATGGCGGCCTGTCCTATTCATGAACCGATTTGTCACAATCTTGAAATTTTGCTGTGTTTAAGATCACTCAATAGGTACAATTTTTGTTTCCAACTTAAAACAAACTAAAAGGCGGATCCAAAATGGCGTACATCCTATTTGTGAACCGAGTTGTTTCAAACTTGCGGTGTTTAAGGTCACTCAATACAATTTTTGACTCAAACTTAAAAAATCAAAATGGCGAATCCAAAATGGCAGACTATCCTATTTATGAACCAATCTCAAACTTGGTAGGTACTTGAGGGTGTTTAAGGTTACTGGGCTCATTTGGTTACTTTTAACGAGTCTCATACATTATACTTGGTGACGAGAGTTTCATGATGTAGGCGAGAGGTGGACAGTGGAACTTGAAAAAACTAAAAACTACAAAATAAAAATAGGTACATTTTTTTTGAAAAACGATCGATTTTAATTTAAATCAGTTGTACTAAAAATTACAAAATAATTAGGACACAAACCTGGATCTGGAGATTCTGACGTTTGGTAGGAAATAAAAGCGTGGGGCGCATAAAAACTATATTTCAAATGCGCCCCACGTTTTTATTTCTTACCAAACTTCAGAATTTCAAGAAGGTCCAGCTTTGTGTCCTAAATATTTTGTACTTTTGTTAAAAGTTTATTTTACCTATTTTTTTATGAGTATATTCTTTCGTTATTGGGAGAGTGACAATTTGTTCAAATTTCCTTTTATCCACTGGAAGATGATTGCAATATGAATCAGGATATTCATCCGCTAATTCCTTTAACAATGAATCCGAAGCTGCAGAGATATTTCTCCTTACCCATCGACGTTTTCTTAGTAATAAAAGAAATATATGTCAATCTCATCATGAAAATGCTGGAAGTAAATATAATTTTCCTTGGGTATTTTGACGCTTTGTACTTCTGATTATATTTGAGGCACCTATTTGGATATCTTATGAATGTTCACAAGTATTCCTATACCCAAGATATTAAATTAGACAGTAAGCGTGGGTAGATTATTTTGTTACGCCTCGTGGAGTGAACATTCAGAACTTTTACTTGAAACCCTACTTGAAAACTACTTTTCTGCCTAAATAGTAACTTCACACGCCTAAATGCTACACTAAAATGTAGAGAGAAATAAGCAAATAGACGAATAAGAAGGAAAACACACTTACCAGTGCTATATCTGGACATACATACGGAAATGAACCACTATACACACGAAAACGAACCACTTAGAAGTTGTACAAGTTCTTTCACCTTTCTTGAGGATCTTCAGAGCAGTATACGATTTATTTCATTGATCATTTATACTTGAATTTAAAATATTAATACTCCAACACTTGCAGTGACGTTTTATGACATTAGTTTTTGACCGAACTCAAATTCTATATATATATATATATATATATATATATATATATATATATATATATATATATATATATATATATATATATATATATATATATATATATATATATATATATATATATATATATATAACATAACCTAAAAATTGGTTTTTTCAATTTCAATTTTTACAAGAAGAATTCTTTTTATTTGTGTTGGAGCCCTCCAGCAGTATAAAAATTTTAAAAATATTTTCAATTTGAGCTATCGCTAGAGCTATAGAGCAATTACAGCTATAATGTAGATGCTGATTGGCATTTGCACCCCACTTCTCACTGGATCAAAAAAAGCTTACAGAATACGGAAGAAACTATTCAAAACCCCCGAACAGTTATATAATTTATCTTCCACTTCGCGCATTAAAACTATTATTAGATACTCGTCGAAAAGTGAATATACAAAAAATTAAAAATACTGACTTGCATAAAACCCACTGTCTAATTCCGATTCAGAATGGTCAAATAAAGAAGTAAGTTCTATTCTCGCCGTCAGGAATATACTAATACCAAAATATTCGTTAAGTTTCTACCCCCAAGAACATTTCCTTTAGCAGTTAATGTGCAAATGTTAAAAGAGATGGATTGATCTCTTGAATATTCGAGTCCACATCTGTTATATTTTAGTTTTTATATTGTAATTATTTATCATAATAATTTTTTCTCATTGTTATCGCCAAATACGTGTTCTGATTATTTATTCATACATTTAAACATTGTTTAGATTTTCGATATCCAAATTTGGAATCTAGTCAAGTAGATGGTGTAATTGATATTAAAAATAAATAAGTCCTCAATAGGCAAGAAACATCCAATCGGTTGAACCCAACATTCTTAATTACTAACCCATCAACTTAAATGTTCCGGCTCCTGATGAGATATTTTGCGTCTCAGTGGTTGAAGCGAATTTGCGGGTTCCTCTGCGTGACTGTTGAGGTATATGTTTCCTGGAAAATAACCTCGGAAACGTACGGCATACGTGTTGCATTGTCATTTTTTCGCCCCGAATTTTTCAATTTCTTTTCAATCTCTTTTTTATCATTATTTTTTAGTTTGCGGATGATCTTTGTCTATTACCACCCTGAAAATTTGACAGGTTATTCACAACACATTTATCTACATTTTCGGTCCGTTAACATTAGCCATTTTCAGATCGGTGAAAATAGGTTTTCCCCGAATTTTTCGGAAAAATCGAATTTTTAGGTTGTTTTCGGACCAAAAAAAATCTTCACCCATGGAATATGATATTTCTATCCAAGCCGAGCAACTTTGGTCCTTATGAATTTTAAATGAAAATGCGTTCGTTCAAAGTTATGTTCAGATGAACGTCGGAGAAAAATGGACAAAAATCTGGATTTTGCTATATTGAATCGTGGATATCACAGAAACACGCGCGAAAAAAAATCATTTGTGCAAAAAAAGTGCATTTTTTTAGAATAAATTTTATTGTAGTTGCGGTTTTGTTTTTTTGTTAAAAATATTTTATACTAAATGCATATGAAATGAAAGTATATGCCTACGGTTCTTATAACAAAAAAAAACAATTTTTAAAATTTTTGTCTGCCTGTTTGTTCCGGCTAATCTCCGAAACGGCTGGACCGACTTTAACGGGACTTTCACTGCAGATAGCTGATGTTATAAGGAGTAACTTTGACCACTTTAATTTTAGAAAAAAGACTTAGGGTTCTGTGCAAAAAAATTAAAATCCCTGAAATTGTAAACAAAAACCGATTCAAATAAGGAAGTATGCATTCAATATATTCCAATATAAACACTAATAAATAATTAATTATTAACGTAAACATCCCGGGTATTTTTGCTTATGAGTAAACCGCGCGCGCCCCACGCGTACACCGAGGTCGCACCGGAAGGCGCCTCCCACCGCTTTTCCCTCCCACGACTTAATTTGACAAAGGCTGCCTGCCTGTCGCGCGGGCTCAGAACGCGCGTTAAATTCGCGCGAACAAAGTCGCGGGTAACAGCTAGTACAAAATTACAGATAAAGTTTACCGGGTTATATTGCGTTAAATGCTGGTAATTTTCTAAAACAACGTTAGTTTGCACACACAGCGTGTTCCCTCGAATATTATTAAAACAGCTTCCAATCTGTACACTATTATTTTTAGGTATATAGTGATGAAAAAAACAATATTCCCAATAGACGTGAGGCTCAGACAATTACCGAAAATATTGTTAGGATCATGTGATCTTGGAAATTATTTAATTGGGTTTCTAAAAACATAATAAAATAACTTATTATGATATCTATAATAGTTAAATCATATAGTTAAATATAATATTAGGTACCTACTCTCAATATTTTCCTAGCATGGATTTTGACGTAGGTTTTAATAATGGTCCACGATAATTTCCCATTAAATTTCACATTTATTTGAGTATCTGGAAATTTTACCTAGAAGTTTATCTATCGTAGTTTTATCTATGAATAAATTGCCATCATATTTTCGACTGAAAATGAAAGAGCCTTTTGGTGTAAATTTTATTTAGCTCGAGAAAAACGTATAATAAATAGGCCTTTCCAAATACAAGTATAACAAATTAAAAGTTTGTGACAGCAGAGCATGAATTTAAATGGAAATGCGAATCCGCCTGCCATTGAGAGCACTCGGTGTCTATTTGATACATCCCGAGTCGCAATTAGTGCAAATCTTTGATAATGAAAACAAACGTTCGTGTTGTGGTATCGCCTGACGTATCATACTTTTTTTTAATGGTACCAATTTTAAAGTTAACGGCACGTGTACTGTATATCTATCTCTACCTACTCATACTTAGCCATAATCTGCTCATAAATCATTTCCGTAATTAATATATTTTTTAAAACAGTGTTTAATGATTAATCACCGTTTACATTTGAATTACATATGTTGCCGTGGCAACGTAATACGCAACATCCCGAGTATTTGTACTGAAAACTGAGAACAAGTACCAAAGTAGAGTGAACTTTGGCCCTATTACTAAGACTTCGCTGTCCGTCCGTCTATCCGTCTATCACCAGGCTGTATCTCATGAACCGTGATAGTTAGACAGGTGAAATTTTCACAGATGATGTATTTCTGTTTCTGCTATAACAACAAATACAGAATAATACAATAACAAATACAATGAAAACAGAATAAAATAAATATTTATGGGGGCTCCCATACAACAAACGTGATTTTTTGCTCCTTTTTGCTCGATATTGATAACGGCAACAGTTAGACGCTTGAAATATTCACAGATTATTTAGTTATATATTCACGAAATAATTAAATTAAAATAAAACAAATATTTAAGGGGCTCCCATACAACAAACGTGATTTTTTGCTCGTTTTTGCTCGATGTTGATAACGGCAACAGGTAGACGTTAAAACAATAAAATAAATATTTAAGTGGGGCTCACATACAGCAGACGTTGTATGGGACCATTTTTTTTATCGTTTAGATAATGGTACGAAGATAACCCTTCGCACGCGAGTGCGACTCGCACTTGGCCGGGTTATTTAATTTCTTAGTGACCTTCGTGTTCTTAAAATAATTTGTGAATTAGAATTATTGTATTCTAGTATAGTTTTTAAGTGTTTTTACCCTCCAATTCCAAGCCGCCCGCACCTCCCTGACAGATGCAACTTACTATCTGTCTTGCAGCTTTATTGGTCCGCCCATGTATATTTTAGAAAAATCCACTCTAGCTATATGACCACTGACGCGTGCCAACTGATGACATTGACCTTCTATATCATAAATTATTTATCGTAAAACATGTATAATGGTCGTAGACAAAGTATAGTATGCTACTCGCAACTCGCAATTAATAGCCATTATTCACTCGGGCTACTTCACCATGCGTGAATAATGGCTATAAATTATCGTTTAATAATATACTATTATATATTTATACCTAAAGAGGCTTTACGCTTATACCTATGTCATAACCGAACCCCATTTCCAAGAGCAATTTTGGTTTAACGGCAACAGGTAGACGTTAAAACAATAAAATAAATATTTAAGTGGGGCTCACATACAGCAGACGTTGTATGGGACCATTTTTTTTATCGTTTAGATAATGGTACGAAGATAACCCTTCGCACGCGAGTGCGACTCGCACTTGGCCGGGTTATTTAATTTCTTAGTGACCTTCGTGTTCTTAAAATAATTTGTGAATTAGAATTATTGTATTCTAGTATAGTTTTTAAGTGTTTTTACCCTCCAATTCCAAGCCGCCCGCACCTCCCTGACAGATGCAACTTACTATCTGTCTTGCAGCTTTATTGGTCCGCCCATGTATATTTTAGAAAAATCCACTCTAGCTATATGACCACTGACGCGTGCCAACTGATGACATTGACCTTCTATATCATAAATTATTTATCGTAAAACATGTATAATGGTCGTAGACAAAGTATAGTATGCTACTCGCAACTCGCAATTAATAGCCATTATTCACTCGGGCTACTTCACCATGCGTGAATAATGGCTATAAATTATCGTTTAATAATATACTATTATATATTTATACCTAAAGAGGCTTTACGCTTATACCTATGTCATAACCGAACCCCATTTCCAAGAGCAATTTTGGTTTAATGTGAATGGATTCGAATTTTTGTTAATAACCTTATAGGCCCTTTTGTTCTGCAACGAGGCGACGCCTGCATGGACAATGTCTCTAAGAACTACCTTTACACATTGCGTGAAGGAATCAAATAATGTGGTGGTGCACGATGGTGCTCCTCTTCATTTCAGTGTAATTGTTCGCGACCATTTACATGTGGTTTATCCTAATCGTTGAATAGGTCGTGGAGAAGCTCAGAAATGGGCAGTAAGATCCCCCGAACGCAATTGTTTTGATTTATTTCTATGGGGTCATCTTAAAACCCTGGTGTATAAAACATTCATTAAACATTCAGGTTTAAAAGAGCGCATAATATAACAGTTGCCTCGGGTGAAACAATACCTAATACGCTGGTAATATTTGAACAAGTGCGCAATTCGATGCGAGATGGAAGGGCGGAATAATGTCTATTAACTGAAGATGGCCATTACCAACAATTTTTATAAAATAAAATTACCATTATCAATGCTAATAATAATTAATTTTAATTGCATTTAATTGTTTCAATCAAGAACTGTGCGTACGATAAACACGTTTTAAACACGGCAAAGTTTAAATTTTGAGACAAATTGGTTTATAAATAGAATATAATCCTCCATTTTGGATGCGCCATTTTAATTTTTTTTGTTTGATACAAAAATTGTATTGACTGACCTTAAACATCGCAAACTTTCAAGTTTGAGACACATCGGTCCATAAATAGAAAATAGCCATTTTGGATCCACCATTTTGATTTTTTTACGAGAGGCCAAAATTGTGTTGAGTGACCTTATACACCGCAAAGTTTTAATTTTGAGACAAATCGGTGCATATATAGAATGTAGTCCGCCATTTTGGATCCGCCATTTTGATTTTTTAAGTTTCAGAAAAAAATTGTATCGAGTGACCTTAAATACCACAAATTTTCAAGTTTGAGACGAATCGGTTCATAAATAGGATAGTCCACTATTTTAGATCCGCCATTTTATTGTTTTTTTGTAAAAAAAAAATATTAAATCGTATTGTCACCGGAACACTATACACTTTAGCTCATCGGGAAGTAGTAGTTGAAAAAGCTATTGCAAGATTTGAAACAAACATAAACAAACAAACAAATAATATACGAAGTCAAGCTACGTAAAACGTTTAAAAAAATCCGGTCTATAACCGGAAGAAAAACAAAATTTGTTACAACTTTCATAAAATTTCCCTTTTTCTTGTGCCCATTCGGAACAACCCTTGTATTGAAACCGAAGGTCACGCCTGGTCGAGCGTTGAGATTTGCCCGGTAAATGTCACCAAATGTTCCCGCTATGAATTATTATGAGTCGGCATCGCTTAGACTTATGAGATATGAGTGCGAGATCGGCACCATAGAAGGCTGTCGACGTTTTATTGATTTGTATGTAATATAGATTAAACGCTCAGCGTGAAATAGCGTAGTTTGTAAAAAAGAAATTGTGTTCTTTATTGCCGATTTTTAACGGCATGTATACTTTATGATGTGTAATATAAAACGTTCACGTAATATAGAAGCAGTTCGAGAAAATCCAGTTATAGAGGGGTTATATTGTTTTATGACTTATGATTTCTTCGTACTGTCATCTATAATTTAATTTTTAAGGGTGCTTTATCCGTGTTAATAACAGTAGGTGGGTATACATATCTTCATATTTATTTATATCTCGCGGGTAATATTAAATAACCCCGGAAATATATGAAATAATAATTCATGTGTAGGAATGGGTTGTTTACTGGATATAGCATAAAATTTAATAAAAGCGCCACCGTATTATTGAGTCACCACGCAAAAGCCCTTTGCCCTTGTTAAATGGTTTAATTTAAACGTTTCATGGAGGAAGATAATAAATATTATATAACAAATATGAAGGTAGTTTGTTTATTGAAACAGAAATTGGGATACTTTGTTAAACAGTATACCGAAAACCGGAGGAACTTCGATATCCAGTTAAACTTCGACACACTATAATTTTATTAAATTTTGACATTTTTCCGTTTTTTTATTTCATATTATTTTTTTCAGTTGATTAGGTTTCTCTTTCTTTTTCGATTTATTTTGGTGAACAAATAGAATAAGTAGTAATATATCGATATCGGGCACATATATGTAAATAAGGTGGGGGGAGGGATTTACAAAATTTGTGGACATTGTAATTTGTAACTTGTGGATTTGTGGACATTGTAATAATGATTCAAACCGAGCGAATTACGAATTTCCTATTTGCGAGGATGATTGCTAAAAACTGACTATTAGTATTATTATAATTTTTTGTTTGTTTGTTTACGTCGTTTACTTTGCTTGTTTATTTATTTATGAGAATGTAGGTGCCTACCTTTTAGATTTACTTTTTAAAGAATGTGATTTATTTTTTAATCCAAATGTGCCTCAAAGGTTTTTATTTTAATACGAGTATAGTCGTTTTATAACATAGGTATGACCTTTTATTGTACTTCTGATCTTTCAAATATGGTAAAACTATGTAAAATCAACTCGATTTTACTTTTTTTGGTGTTGTCCTTACCCAGGAGCTTTCCTAGTTCGACAAGTCGCTAAAATACATAAGGTGTCGAAATTACCCCATGTACGGGGACACCAAAAAGAGACCAAAAAAAGGGAGTAAGAGGTGGGGGACAAAACTGATTTTCTCGTGGTCGAAAACCAAGACATCAAATGTTACAATGGTATAACAGTCAACGGTTTCTAGTTGACGCATTTGGTGGGCGAGGCAAAATATATGTTAAAAACCTGTCGAAGTTCCCCGGTTTACGGTAGGTATTGTTATATTAGTATTAAAAGTGTGACTTTTTTGGCGAGCAAATTTTGTATTTGCGAGACGAAGCGTAGCGGTGAAGTTGCGAGACAGAAAGACACTTTTAATTCAAGTAAAACATGCAATTTTTTCTCCAGCCGAAATTCCCCATTTAGTTATTAATTTGTGCTTTGAAATTATTCAAACCATGTTGGTATAGTAAAGCAAAGTAGGTAAGTAGGATATATATCAATGTAGTCATGGATACTTTGTCAAACATTGATCGCCATATTGCTAATTGAGTTCATTTGTAATTGTGGTCCAATTTTCCGGAAACTCTATAACAATGGAATCTAATGAAGGTTTAGGTGTATCTGAGGAGATACTGGAGTGCACGAAAGAGATTTCTTTGAATCTTCTCCCAAAGAAATCTCTAGAAATCTATGCATGTGTCTACCAACGTTTTATGGATTGATTCAAAGAAAGAAAAAACATTCCGTTGTATTCAGAAGATGAATTGATGGTGTATTTCTCAAACATAGCAAATAAAATGAAGCAGTCAACGCAGTCAAAGTCAAAGCAGTCAATGTGGTCACAATATTCAATGTTACAGTCAACGTTGGATATAAAGAAGGGGACTGATATAAGCAAATATTCAAAGTTACCTGCTTTTCTCAAGAGACAAAACGGACATTTACCGAAAAAAATCACGAGTATTCACAAAGAAGCAAGTAGATTGCTTTTTGAATAGTTCACCTTATAATTTATATTTGATGATGAAGGTAAACCTTTAAAAATAATAGAACAACATTTTTAAACAGCTTCTTTTATGTATTAAAATGATTAACACTTTTAATCTAAGGATTAACAATGTCAATCTAGGATTAAAAAATACTACTTTTGTGGTATAATATTTATTTCAGTAAGGAAAATGTCAACTTTAGAGACGACAGTCAAAAAATGTCATAGCTTTGTGACGATTGGAAATAGCTATTTATGGAATCAGTTGGGAAAAGTACTATTTTGTGTAACGAGCAGATTGGGAAGGATGGGAAAAGTATGCGAGGAACGTCATAAAACCTTTTTAGAATTTTACCTTTGCCGAGAAGACAGAGCTGAATAAGAAAAATGGCGTAAGAAACTTGCAGTTTGATGAGTCCGAAAGTTATGATGAAAGTCAGTTGTGCGACGATGATGAACTAGATGATATAGATGCGGTGAATTTGGTACCGTTGTGTATTGTGTTCAAACTGGGCACATTCAGAATATAGTGGCTGGTATTCACCGGATAATTACACATATGATATGTGTGTCAATGTACAAAGGAAGAAAGACAAAAACTGATTCTTATTACCTAATCACTTGTTTTTTCTTTCATTGATTTTGATCATGATGTTTGTGAATTTATTATATTGAAAGTTTTTGTTGTTTTTGTTAATTGTAAGTTTTTGAGGTGACAATAAAGCCTCACTAAGTAATTTCAAACTTTTTAGCTTTATTTAATCTTTGCACAGAATTACCCCCACCTGCGCGGTATTATCCGGTGCGTGGGGGAATGTGGCACAGTGACGGTATCTCAAATTGAATGTTTATTTATGAAACCGGTCCATCGTAGATTGTTTTTTGTGGCAAGTAAGATACCTAACTCAGTTAATATTTCGCAGTAAAATTGAGAAAAGTTTAGTGCATAAGAATTTTATTTTTAGAATTTTTCCTTAGGTGCGCGAAATTCCGCCGTTCTCCCTACTCTGGATTTTTATTCAAGATAGGATAACAACTGCCTCATCTTCGAGTTATTCCAACATATATGGAAAGACGGAAAGATTGAAAGATGAAAAGTGGGAAATATGGAAAGAAGGAAAGACGCAAAGACGGAAACACGAAAAGATAAGCACCGGTTAGAAACTCTTATAGAGTTCACTGTGTTTATATTACTTGCTTTTTGATAATGAAAATATAAAAATAAAAATCAATCTTATGAGGATTAACATCATTCGCCCTCACAGTATTAGTAGTGACATGTAAATATTTGTTCATAACATATTTATTCACCTGAATACTTTCTATCAGGATAAATTTTTATAAGTAATGTAGATCAATACTAGTAGGCGTATAAATTTCCACAACCCACAACAGAAAATATTGTCAACAAATAAAGACCAATCTCCAGAATTGCAAACAGAAGGTGGTTATAGACTGAAGGATATGTATACGTAGCTGTGGAGGTAGTTATGTTGGTCAGACTGATAAATCGGTAGAATGGAGGATTAAAAACAGAAAATAGTTGGTAGACTACGTAAAATGTAAAATCCAACAGTCAGTTGTAGCAGATCATGATTTCGGTGAGGGATTATCGAAAAGTTGTGTGGTGAAACAGAAAATCCTGCAAATACCAAACCGATTCCCATCGCAAAAAGAATAAAAAAACATTTTATAGCCCCACATGTATGATGTGCCTTTCCCACCCCCGATGGAGATGACTGGTCAGTAAATTATGTTAGATTTAAAAAACAGACACAACTTTAAAGTTTTTTGAAGACATTTTAATTCTTTGTTTCTCGCCGATTATAAATACCTAATTATAAATGAAACGAATTAAATATGTTGTTACAAATTCATGTTTCCATATTCCAATTTTCTAGACATACTTAATATTTTACACTCACTGTCGGATTTCATAACAATCATATTTATAAAAAAAACTAATGCTGGACTCTTAAAATTGTAGCACCTTTCAAAACAAACTTAACTGAAACATATAATTTGTCTAAGTAGATATATCTAGTATTTGTAGTAAAAATTATTTATGCATTTATTATAGTATCGCTTTGAGGGGGGGTCTAGCATGTTTGTTATTCAATTCTTTCGATCACCTGATAGTGGGTTAGAGCCCCGCTGTATGAAAATATTTTTTTATTAATTCATCCTTAAGACACAATGAACAAGGTTATCCAGGTATCCCGAATTCATGCATTGGAGGAATTGTGGTTTGGATTTATCAACCTAAGTCACTATACTGGGCTCTAATATGTCCGAGAACTAATAATATGACGTTCCTTTCCCGTAAGAGCTGACTTTTGGGCTATCTATTAAAATGAGGGGTAAAGATATTGTTAATATTATATTTAAACAGTTTAAATATAAATTTAATCTAAATTTGAAGAGAATACTATGAAATGTTAATATTTAATAAGGTTATATATTGCAGAAGTGAGCAGCACATTATAAACCTTTGGAGCAAACATCCCCAGAAGCAGAATTTAATCATTGTTGACTTTAACCGGAGTGTAACTACTACAAATTATTTAAATAAAGGGTTGGTTCGTCACCCGCCCTTTAAGGAGCTGACAAAACGCCCAAAGGATCCCTATACGGATGATCTTTACTAACTATAAGGAGCTAAATCTTGAGGCCTTATATTTCTCTGGAATG
>CAXKVY010008042.1:0-17500 GCA_964058915.1 Tetropium fuscum
GACGTCGTATGGGACATATTTAACGTTCGCCGTGATGGGGTTGTGGCGGAGTCGAAATGCGGTGGCCATCTGTCACAGCGCTGCGGAGTGGGTTGATGTATGCATGTGTTCGCGGTCGGTGCAGTCCCTCTTTACCCTTTGGGGACGGGATTGAACTCGTTGATGAATCTCCATCGATATGACAGAGCGTTAGTAGTGCCCCATCGTCCCTTGGGTGGCCAAGGACGTTTGTCATGGGGGTATGTTTTAGAAATTGTTTCAGAAAATCACATCCAGCAAATTTAACTTTCATAATTAAGTACGGATACCGTTTTTGAGAATACAAGGAAGGGAATCAATATGTAAGCACTACCGCAGTGTGTTATAAAAATATTCCATCAGAAGAAAACTCACGCAATATATACTTTTTTTATTATCTAGTGGCTATGTAACATGTAAACCTCGATGTAAACGCTCTACATGCTAACTTATTATCTATATCATGGTAATTATATTGACCATCGACTATGTTTACGATTATTACTATGCTCATAAACCGATGCTTGCGTATAGAATATTGATAAAAATTATCTATCTATAAAAACTATCGCATTCCACTGCAATATGTACATCTTCGGAAACGTTTTGTTTTCCTTTATCCGTAGGAAACGTGTTACTCGGAACGGTAAACGGTACAATTCCGCATTAGTCAACCAGTCGGGGCCGCCTGTGGTCCTAAAGGGCTTTAAAAATGCTGACACAGGGGTGGCGGCGGCGAATGAAGGGTTGACTGCACAGCCCTGAAATGACTTTTGCCAGTTGGCGTCATAACAAAAGATAAATTACCGACGAGTCAACGGTTCCGAAACAAAATTGGACACAATTGTTTCGCAAATGCACTGTCCTAAATGATCTAGGGCTCTTTTTCCGTGCACGAGCCGGTGGCAGTGGGGATTTGATATGGTAAGATTTCAATGTTTAATGAGTCGCATGGAGTGGCGCTCATTTGGATATTCCCATAGAGAAATCTGGCGTAATTCGTTACACAAACGCTTATAATATGAATCACCGCCATCAAATTATAGCGACTATACCATACATAAAGTAGGTCCGTGAAGTTGGCCCCGAAAAATGGGGGGTAGGGAGGGGAAGTGGCTAATTCGTTTGACCATCATTAGATCACCGATTATCGTTTCATTTGTCCACCTTTTGTTTTCGAGTTATCGACAAAATAAATTTTTTGGGCTTACCTCACGCAGCCTCAAAAATTTTGCAGAATCGATTTATTCATAGCATAATCGTTAGACCATTATTAAACAATGTAGGACCACCAATTATTTTCGTTTTACCACCCTTAGAAGAAAAGTTATTGAGAACATTTTCTGAACATTTTTTGAAAAAACATTTTCTGATAAATTCTTCAAGGGTGAGTTCAAGTGGCTCTAAAAATAAAGGGGTGAGCTTTAAGGAGTTGTTGATATTCCACATCGTTAGACCAACCCTAGAAGCAGCTATCCCACCCCTTTGTTTTGTTAGACCATCCTCTCATAAAATTTGGGGCTTTCCGCTGGGGCTAAGTCAATGTTTATGATAATAACATCTTATATTTTCCACAGGATAGAGAATCGTAAGACTCGGAAAGACCACCCCTTAGTTTCGTTATACCACATTTAGAAAAAAGTAATTGTGAAAAAAGAATTTTTTAAAAAAATGTCAATCGCGGCTAATTTCACATGTGCTCTAAATGCAAGAGGATGTATTTTTGGGGTTGGAAATATTACGGATCGTTTGACTACCTCTCAAAAATATTTGACCAATCCTTGGTTTTGATAGACCATCCTCCATGATAGAAACCATGATAGAAAATTTGGAGTCCGATTAAATGTTAAAAAAACACTTAAGTCAATGTTTGTCATCAGCTTATATTTTCCCCAGGAAAGCACATTGTATGACTATGAAAGACCACCCCTAAGTTTCGTTAGGTCACCCTTAGTAAAAAACTAATTGCGAAAAAAGCGTTTTTTTTCAATATCAATAGGGGCCAACTTTAATGTCTACACCGAATTCAGGAATTCAAAATAGTTCCAATGAATTCAAAATAATCCCAATGATTTTACAGCATTCGATAGTTCATTTGATGGTGAAGGTGTATGCATAAAAAGTTTCAATGAGTTCATGAATCCGACTGAATGCAGTTTATTTTAGTTGAATTCATGTATAATATAGCAAATAAACATATAGCAAATAAAACCAAGACTTTCAATGACAAAATTTATTTAAAAGGAATTTAATAACAAAACAAGTCGTAAACATAAAATTAAAAATAAAATTTTTAAACTTTTTATTCGTCACTCGTTGTAGTTTGTTACTCTATGGTTAGTTTTGCAAAATCCAGTAAAGTGTTCTTCCTCTTCATGGAAAATTAAATGTTTGGAGCTCTTCTTTATTTAGTAATTCTGTTTGTAATTGAGGTCTCTCTATGTAAAATGTCTTGTACGCTAAAATTTGTCATTGTACAATTTATGTTCGTCATGGTGGTCCGCAAAAATTGTTCTAACGTCTGGCTAACGAATAATATTGGACAAGATATTCAGCTGTTCCATTTGTTCTTAAAAAATCAATTATATTTAACAAAGCGTATGCATTAAGTTCTGCATAAAGATAGACATTACTTGTGATAAACGGTTCCATTTTAACAGTACTATTTCCCTTTATTCAAGATCTTCATGCCCTAAGGAAAAAAGGGGCTAAATTTTTTGATCCTTTCAAGAAGGCTTTAATATTTATTATTATATAGGTCAGGTCACGATTTTGCATAATTTCTAGATAGTATGCCGTAGCTAAAACGCCACACTCTTTAAATATATGTAACTCAAATGAACACATAGAATTAATAAATTCATTTGTGGAATTCACAATGGAATTCACTGACATCTTGTGATGTGAATTCAAGAACGAATAACTCCGCGGGCGCGGGTATTCAGAAATGATGTGATACATGCTTTACTTCCCCCGCCTATAAGTCTAAGGATATTAAATCTACGTCAAAATGTGTTTCAACCATTTTGATAGAGAATTTACATATCTTTAATTTTGATAATTGTCTTTTTTTTCAGAACCGAGATATTTCCAAAAAAAATATTTTTGTAACGATCTTGCACCAAAGTTGTTGTTGTTCCTACGGGCAGGCGAGGGGGGAATTAGTGTGTTTAAAAGAGGCTTGCAATGAACCAGATACAACAGTAAAGACTGGGATTTGACTAGTCGATACTGGGTTACATCTTCATTCCGTACACACCAACCGCATCATAAAACATTAGGCGTTCCCTCCGTCGCATTACCGTACCCAAAACAGCATATCATCCTCGTTTACTTCCCATACAGCAACACATTTAATAGTTTTATATTTCCATTTAAGTTGTAATGGACCGCATAAGATGTAAATCCACCTGACGTTATCTGCGTAGCGCAGTTGCACTGTGCATCACGCTGACTTATCATCGCCATCCGTCTCCATTCTAGTGGATTTGTATGAAAGTTCTATCAACGTGTAGCATCTCTCTACCGCCTTCTCCGTTATTTATTTCTTTAAGTACAGTGTAAGGTATGTTGCATTAGCTCTTCTTTCCTACGTACGCTGTGCGAAATTTATGGGAGGACACTTTACTTTGCGGAAACTGAAATTTGTTTCATGGTAAAAACTCAAGTGTTCAGAAATATAGGCGAACATGACACGAGAAGCCAGTGATTGGGCATGTATTTGCAGTTCTCTACTGTATTATTTGCACTAACATTTAGGCACTTAACAATTTGTTATAAATTATTAGAGATAGGTTCCTTGTTGAAAAGTCATGTTCTTCTTTATTTTATGCAAAATTTACTTAATCTTTTAATCATTTTAATTATAATCTCTTGTTGTATTTAGTACCCCTGTCCTTGTACTGTTCCTTAAAAATTTTAGTTCTGATTTATCTAAAGAAGATAATCGAGTTAAGTGCATATAAGAGAGTCATAAAAAGTTGGGTAGACATCAACATATTCTGGACCGGATGTTTCAAGCGCCACATTCCAAAATGGCATACACCGATTTTATTTTGTATATATTTCTGCTCCTGTTATAGTCATACTGGTCATTCAGGTGTCTAAATATGTTTTTAAAGGTAAGGATCGATTAAGATGGTTTGTTACTCTGACTGCTATTTACTAAAGAAAATACATTATTTTGGATTTTAAAAATATGACCAAAAGTGGAATGCAATATTTTATTTGAAAAGCGATATATTTACACTAGAAAATATAATTTGCGCGATATTTTTATAGATCCAGAAGTAAACTCTCTTCAGGAAAAGTGAGTGTAAAGCTGACTTTCTTTTTTCTCAGTCTCTCTTTTACACTGTTCACCACATTTTAATGTCAAATAGGGCAATAAATTAGACATGAAATAGTTTAGAAAATACCGGTTTGTAAATGAAACTTCAAAACCTTCGGACGTTATCACAAAGATAAAACTACTAACAATGGAGAGAAAGCCGATAGTTCCAAATCAAATACCACTCACTGACGAAAAATATATTATTGCTGCAGCTGAGAGAAGTATTCACATACCTAAGCAAGAGATAAAAAAGGCAAGCTAAAGAAACCGAAATTATGAATAATAATTTGCAATGTAGTTGGTGTGTTGCCGATTAGTATTTTGTTAGATGGTAGTGGTTACACAAGTAAATCTGTAAATCATGTGCTATTGACTGAACTAGAGAAGAAACTCGATGAGACGCACTGTTTTCAACAGCGCAGCGTGATGACGTGGATACTGCTGTCATAGTTGACTTTATGTCACAAATCCGACAACTCAGAACCGAGGATATGCTAACTTTTAAAAATGTATTGGATAATTGTGTTGGAGTGTACCTACTAATACAAGTAACTAAAGGGTCCGCCAATAGGGACGCTCGATCTTTGACAGCTCATGGCGGCCATGTTGTTTGTGGTAGAGTTGGCAAACGTAGTTGTTATTATTCAGTGTATCTTCACAAATCACCATGAACCAATTCAGCCGCGAGCAACATGTGCAAATCGTTAAAACTTATTACGAAAATCATTCATCGGTTCGAGCAACGTTCCGCGCGCTCCGCCAATTTTACGGTGCAATTGATCGTCCTGCTGAGTCGACTATCCGTCGTTTGATTAACAAATTCGAGGCAACCGGTTCGGTGAACAATCAGCCAACACCGACGCGTCGTCGAAACGTCCGATCTGCCCAGAATGTCGCCGCTGTGCGCGATAGTGTGCGTGAAAATCCGCGACAGTCAATTTCACGTCGCGCACAGGAACTCCGCCTTTCGGAAACATCACTTCGCCGAATCTTGCATCTGGATTTGGGCATGCATCCGTACAAGATCCAGCTGACACAAGAGCTCAAAATAAACGACCATAGACAGCGCCGTATCTTCGCTGATTGGGCTTTAGAGCAGTTGGAAGTCGACCCCGATTTTGGTCGCAAAATCATCTTCAGCGATGAGGCACATTTTTGGTTAAATGGGAATGTCAACAAGCAGAATTGCCGTTATTGGGTCGAGAACAATCCACAGGAGGTCCACCAGGTCGCAATGCACCCAGCAAAGGTAACTGTTTGGTGTGGATTTTGGGCCGGAGGCATCATCGGGCCGTATTTCTTCGAGAACGACGATGGTGTGTCCATCACGGTAAACGGCGAACGATACAGATCCATGATAACGAACTTTTTCTGGCATGAAATCGACAATATGGATGTCGAGGATATGTGGTTTCAGCAGGACGGCGCTACGAGCCACACAGCGCGCGCCACAATGGATCTTCTGCACGAGCGCTTCGGAGGAATGGTTATCTCGCGCGGAGGCGACATCAACTGGCCACCGAGATCGTGCGATTTAACCCCACTAGACTATTTCTTGTGGGGTTTTCTTAAATCACAGGTCTACGCAAACCAACCACAAAACACTGATGCCCTCAAAGTCAACATACGCCACGCCATCGATGAAATACAGCCCGATTTGTGCGCCAGAGTCATTGAAAATTGGACTTCTCGTATGCGCGCCACCCAGCGAAGCCGAGGTGGACATTTGACCGATATTATTTTCCATACATAATGCCTTCGAATACTCTTTCAAACAAAAAATAAATTTCATTTATACCTCTCACACAACTTGCTTTATTTCATTTTAAAGATCGAGCGCGCTTATTGGCGGACCCTTTACAAGGAAATCAAGCGAGTAGGCTTTGTGTCAGTAACATAGTCAGTAGACACAGTTACGTTAAGCAGTCACTTAAAGAAGGGCTTAAAGAGAAAGACGGAGAAATGCTGATCCAATCGAACTAATAAAACACATCACGTGACACATGAGTCTCCAAGTCTTCCAATGGTCTTCCAGTAAATACAAAGAGATGCCAATTGGCTGCTGCTAGTAATTTTATTGAAAAGGAAAAATTAACTAGCTTCACTAACAGTGCTATGTGGAACCATCACAAAAAGATGGACTACAGAAAAATATCAGGATAGCATTATTATCACTTAAAACAAGTGGAAAGTCTTTGATTTTTTTGGTCTCCAAAAGCCTAAAATGATATCAAAACTTTACTATTTATTTTTCTATTTTTCCTTCGTTGCCGAAACAATTGTAGGTATATCTTGTTTAAGAACTACAATAATGATTGATATCTCCTCAGAGAACTTGAAATTTATCTAGTAGGTTACCTACTTATTTATCTAGCAAACTTTCGCCTCTTTAGCTAGCGATGTTGAAGGAGGAATGTCGAAGACAAAAAAGGTATTGAACGGCGATGACATGCATCCCAAGCGAAACACCCATCTACAAGTAAAGCGGTGTAGCATTTTCTGCAAACCGCGTTCGTTGTGCTTACCTTTAGCCGCTTACAATGGCACGATTTGTTGGTGGGAGATTAGGATATGAATACAATGGGCATTCACGTCGCTTCGTGACTGACGTGTGAGGGCTCGGTCTTGGCATCTCCAGCCTAGACTGTTCAATCAAAGCGCCAACTACGCCGAGATGTCAAAGCGGCATAACTTGCGCCTATTTACTAGGCCGGAACGTCACTTTCGCATTTTAACATATCTGGCTGGGGCAGGCACAATGCCACGCCATATAGAAAAACCGCATGATGAACGCAAATGAGAGCCGTATTCATGAACTGGTGCGGTTTTGCCGTTTCGGAAAAAATCATATCCTGCGCTGGCTCTGGCAGCGAATGCCCACCAGACTGAAATATGCACGTGCGGAATAACTAGCGTTTGTTTTTGTCGCTGCAGATTTGTAAATATGTTTCCCACCAGCGGTTTCATGTTTATGACTGGTAAAATGTAAAATATGTTCCTATATGACATAATAACTGCAACATTGTCGATTTTCATTAGTATTAATCTACAACCAAAATATATGGATAGTCAACCGCAATTTGGCTAATAAATTGGAAACAAGAATTTCAAACGTTTTCCGATTTTAGATTTGAAACGAATGTCAAACTAGCTGGAGTTTAATCAGACAATAAGTAGTAAAAGTACCGACCCTTGCGGTACACCTGATCGGACATTATGGAAAAAATAATGGTTTGAGTCGACGCGAACAGAGTTACTGAAATATATGTTAATTCATGAGTTAGTTGACCTCGCGTGCCTAAGTGATCTAATTTTAGAGGAAGTCTGTTTTTAAATACTCTATCGAATGCTTTAGATAAATCGTAACATATAACATCGATTGGCCCAAGTAACACACAAGTATAATATACGTATGTTATTTGATTAAAACATACGTAAAATATACGATATTAATAAATGTTTATTATCCAGACAAATGTTCTTTTGTTCGACTTGAATTTTTTGTTTACGATAAATCAAATATGGAGATCTAGTTTTTATCGATATTAAACGTATCTTGGAAATTATTTTTAGACTTTTTTTCGTCTATAAATTGGATTTTTTTTAGGAACTATTAATGTTTATTTTATATCGTTCTTAAACATATTTTGGAGACATGTTTAAACATTTTTATACGTCTATAAATAGGAATATTTGTACGTATTTTTAACGTTTATTTTCTATTAGTAATAAATGCATATTGAGAACATAGGGTAGGCGTTCTTCATCCGCCTATAAATTGGATTTTTTTACGTAATATTAACGTTTCGGAATTATGTTTAATTAATTAAATGTAGTATAAATACTACCTTCTCAATAACCATGGGAAGCTAAATTTTTATTTGAAAATAAACACTTGCAGACTATTATTTTTCTTATTATAAATCTGAACCCATGAAAGAATATTACACTAGTACTACTCGTTAGCACCCGTTTAGTAGATGTCACGTTGATTTAACGTTTCGTAGACAATTTGACGTGTATTATAAATGTAGAATTATTTCAAAGTACTTAGATATATATTTTTTCTAGGAATATAGTATTAATAAATATCTAAATTATCCAGAAAATACTACAATTATAGTATTGAGTTTGCATTTATCATAGGTCTTATATTATAGTCTTAGTAATTAATCCTTCAGTGATTCTTACTTCAGTAGCTAGCGTGTTTATTTAAAGTTTCGTGGAAAAAACGTGAAAAAAATCATAAAATAATTTTTTCAAAGTAATTACATTTTCGCAAAGAATATAGTCTAAACTAACAGAATTAATGTCAAAAAATGCTACAATTTTACGTGGTGAATAAACATTTAGTAAAAATCCGAAAATCATAGTCTGAAAATAAAACTTCTGTGAAAATGTCCGCAGTCTATATATCGCGTTAATTTAGCATTTAAGAGATAATACGTATATCATAATAAAGTAGAATTACTTCAACGTACTTTTCTTTTGCTGAACAATACAGTATTAGTAAACGTCTACAAAAATACTAAAATTTTAGTTATTGAATAAACATTTATTACTGGTCTTTAATAGTCTAAATTTAATTAATTTAAACCTTTAGTAATAATGTAGAGGTCCGTGAAGTAGGCTCCGAAAAATGAGGGGAGGGAGGGAAGTGGCTAATTCCTTTGACCATCGTTAGATCAGTTTCGATTGATCACCTTTTGTTTTCGAGTTATCGACAAAATAAATTTTTGGGGCTAACTTCACGCAGCCCCAAAAATTCTGCAAACCCGAATTATACATAGCATAATCGTTTGACCATCGTTAGGCCATGTAAGACCACCAATTATTTTAGATTTACCATCTTTAGAAGAAAAGTTACTGAGGAAAAACGATTTTCTGAAAAAAAAATCTTCAAGGATGAGTTTACGTGGCCCAAAATTAAAGGGGTGAGTTTTAAGCAGTTGTTGACATTCCGCATCGTTAGACCAACCCTAGTAGCATCGATCCCACCCCTTAGTTTTTTTAGTCCACGCTCTGGGAAAATTTAGGTTGCAATTAAATGTTAAAAAATACTCTATTTCGCTGGGGCTAAGTCAATGTTTATGATAATGACATCTCATTTTTTCCCCAGGACTCAGCATCGTAAGACTAGGAAAGGCCACCCCTTACTTTCGTTAGACCACCCTTAGAAAAAAAAGTATTAGCGAAAAAAGCAATTTTTAAAAAAAATATCAATCGAGGCTAACTTGACATAATACAAAATACAAGGGGATATATTTTTGAGGTTGGAAATATTACGGATAGTTTGACCACCTCTCAAAAACGTTTGACCAAGCTTGCTTTTATTAGACCACCCTCTCGGAAAATTTAGGGCGCAATTAAATGTAAAAAAAATACATTTTTCGCTGGGACTAAGTCAATATTTATGATAATGATATCTTATATTTTCCCAGGGTAGAGCATTGTAAGACTAGGAAAGATCGCTCCCTAGATTCGTTAGATCACCTTTAGAAAAAATCTAATTGCGTAAATAGAAATTGTTTAAATAAATATCAGTCAGGGCTAACTTCAGGGCTTTATTTTTGGGTTTGGGAAATATTACGAATCGTTAAATACATCCCCTTGCATTTTAGCGACATGTGAAATTAGCCCCGATTGATAATTTAAAAAAAAATGCTTTTATTGCAATTACTTTTTTTTAAAGAAATTAACGGGTGGTCTGTCCTGGTCTTATGATGTTCTATCCTATGGAAAATGTAAGATGTCATTATCATAATCATAGTCCCAGGGAAAAATGTTTTTTTTTAACATTTAATTGCGGCCCAAATTTTCTAAGAGGCGCGCCAGTGTTCTTGGCTAAAGATGTGACCTCGATAGGAGGGGGCTGAGCGGTATCATCGCTCTTTACCCTTAATATCTACGTAGGCCGAGACCGCCTGGTAAGGGGTATGCCGCGTATTTCACGTGATCCTCCCCACAACTGTGATCAGTGTCACGTGTAGTTACGTAGCCTCCCCCGGTCCGGGCTGATGAGCCCCAGCGGCAGAGCCTTGATTCTGGCACTCTTGACTTTCTTCGCCGGTGTGTATTACCCCCGGGGGTGTCGTGTCGGGTGTTTGAGGGATCCTTCCTGCCTCTCGCCGGGCTTGCTAGAGCCGGGCTGGGCGGCATTTAGGTTGATATGGAATGAGCATTGTAGCTCAGGATGACGGAGCTCGAGAGATGATCAGCTATCAGCTCGCTGGCTCCATCAGGTAAGGCAAGGGCGTGTGATTTGGCGAGGCAGTCGGCCTCGCCGTCCACTGGATTGGGCTGTTGTGTCTTTAGGTTGTTTTAATGTCGATCTCCATTTTCTTGGGTCCTGTCCTTTTCTTCGGTGTCGCCTGCATCAGTCGTTCTGAAACATAAGAACACTGCAATTTTACATTTTGTATATACATTTATTAGAGGTCTTCTATAGTTTTAAAATAAACCTTGACTGCGAATGTTCCGTGCATATGACGTTTTTTTAACATTTGATAGATAATACGTCTTACCGTAAACGTATAATTATTATACCAAAACGTAAATTCTATCGATTATACTAAAAGTACACATCTAATATACATCGTTGTGTTGAATGGGATATTTGGTAGTGGTATATCTCCTTGGAATGAAACCATGTTAAGATGTAAATTTTAGAGAATATTATTTGTTATACCTACTGTAATCCTCTCCAGCAAAACATTAGGACAAATAGCCGTTAAACTGATTTATTGGTAGTTTTTAGGAACTGTTTTGGCCCTTTTTTTAGATATAGCGATTCATGATAGAGGCTAGCCACGAAAGGCGATATGTATATATATCTTAAATACATATTTTTTTGTAGAAAATAGAAACATCACTATGACCTGTGCAGTTTTTAACAAAAGAGGCAGTACTCAGAAATAGCCATTATACAAGAAACCCAAACTAAATAAATGACTCGATCTATCAAAACGGACCCTAATATCCCTACGAAAGAAACCTTAAAGACAATGACTTGGAGTATCACACGAAAAGGGTTACTCTTGCATATAATACTTCATAAAAGCATCGTTACACCACTATAAATACAACGCTCTAGGAATCGCTCATGCACTGCAAGGCGAGCCTGAAATACGGCATAGTGACGAATCTAATATAGAAGTGTAGCATGTGTGAGGGAATAAATTTTAATAAAGACCCCAAGAAAAAAGTATAACAAATAATCTTCCGCCTCTTCGCGAGGAATCTCGGTAATCAGATAAAAATATAATCTCAAAGTACCCTATGCTTTGTCAACTCCTAACAAAAAAACAATCTGACGTCGCTAACTCAATATAAAAGTTATCTCTGAAGGCGCAGTCAAACCGGGCCCATACAGCTGATTGGGTTATTCAAATTTTTTATTTAGTTTGGATTACTGCCTCTTTACTGCGAACTTCGGATTGCCTCCGCCAAATGAGATTTCACAGTTGACGGAATGTGCCCTATTTATATCACGAAAAAATCCATAAGAACTCTAATCAGATCAGTTATTACGCGTTTAACCGCCCCCTGATTACGTGCACAGGGTGGCACAGATCCGCATCAGTTTCTAATATTAGTTAAAAAATATTAAAAGATTACTATTAATAAATGTATAATTACTTGTACTTTGATTTATGGAACAAGAACAGCAAACACTGGATTGTATATAATATATAAAGATCTCGAAGATTTTATAAATTACTCATGTTCTAACAGTTCCAGAAAATTAAAAAAAGTGAGTTGTTACTTCAAGGTAAAGGGTTTTCCAATAAAAACGATATGATTTTGAAATGATATGGTAACCATAATGATAAAGTTATACCTGTCACTAGTTGTCAAGTATTGTCAATTATGGCTAAATACAATCTTTTGCTAAGACTTATCGGACACTTCGCCGCATTCTTGCCATTCGTCGCATCGTCGGGAAATTTGAAAATAAGTTTACTCTTCGCGATCTAATAGCACCAGCAAGACGTCGAAATACCAGAACTGTTGAGAATATTGCTGCTGTAAGAATTAGTGTTACAGAAGATCCAAATTTTTCAATTCCTCGTTCTGCTCAAAAGTTAGAGAGTGACATTTTTAGACAGTGCCAGTCATGAAACTATCGACGTATTGTAAGAAAAGTTTGACGAAAGGATAATTTAAAGGAATGCAAATGTTCACTGGTCTCCAAGTTGTGATTTAACTCCTTTAGATTACTTCTTGTGGGACTATTTAAAATCTAAGGCTACAAACCGATCTTGATGCATTATGATTGAACATTCTGTATCTGAAATACTTTTTATTTTATTTCACTTTAAAATCATATCGTTCTTATTGGAAACCCCTTTATAAGTGACGATTTCTGTTCTTATATCCTTTACGCCGTCATTCCGGATGCGGAGGTGATCAGAAAGTGATTAACCACATGTATATATGCCGCTCCTATGCGTCCGTAATCAGTGCGGAGGCTCCTCTTAGCGGTTGCTCGACGTTGATTAGTGCAAACTCATCGGTTTCGATGAGCTTTAATTCTAAATTACCGGCCAAGATCAGCATAATGTATTATGTTCACGTTGGGTTCTTTATGATTTAGTATGAGAGGGATCATGCCTGCTTTTTTTAATCAAGCCATCTTCTTCGTGTGCTGACTCTTTTATTCCCGCGGAAATAGATCTTTGGATGTCAAACACCAAGCGGGGCATGAATGCGTTTACAATCGCTGCATTCATATGTGAGAACATCTGCGTCACGTGCATTGTTAATATTTTCAAAATAAAGATTAGCAGTTACTTTGCAGAGATTTCTGCAAGCTTCTTCTGAATTTTTGTAGTATTATTTTTATGTTATTCGTTTGTGATATCTTATGATAAAAGGTAGGTAGTAAGAGAAACTCAGAGTTACCTGGAAAAAAATTAAATTAAATAAATAATGCCATAACAAACCAGGGAATATGTTCAGCACATATAATTGACATCTCTGACACCCGATATTTTGGAGCTGCGTCGAGTTGCCCCCTCCCCTGCTCCTGATAAATCAGGATAAATCGTCAAAGTTTTATGTGTCAATGATATACGGAAATCCAATTTATGTACTCGATATTAAAATGTTTTTAGAACTTCCAAAATATGAGGTGTAGTTCGACATCGAGCATTAAATTAAAATGTGCTCGAAAATTCCCTAGAGGTCATGATCCTAAGAGCAGATGGGCCGCAAAAGAAATAATGAAAAATAAAAGTTGAGTTTAGTTCGAATTGTAAATAAGATAAATAAATAAATAATATGAGATAATAAATATCACTTAACTAACAAATCAGGGTACAATTGGAGATGAAATTAATACCTATTCTCTTTTGTCTTAAAAATTTTGCAGAATTTAAAAATCGAATATCCTCGAAAACACTAGAAATGATCGTTTCATTACAAAACATATAGGTATAGTCATATACTACATGGTAAAAAGATACTGGATCCTTAAAAAGGTACACAAATATCCAAGTATACTTCAATATTATAAGTTTATGCTTAAAAAAATTTATAGAACGTTGTACCACATAAATCAAGAATTTGTCACCCATAATCATGTGAAGTGTGGCGAAGGCCCGCTAAAAATTAAAAATATACGTCATTTGAATGAGAATGCAATACAAGCATTTATTCTCCTGCGTCCCTGCGCGGTGTGCATGCGCACAGGCATAGAACAAATGCTACCGCTATTGCTGTCATTGCTGTTCAACAGTTAAAATAAACAGTTAAGAAATGTATTTTTACTTTTACGTGCTTCCGTTGTAACTTAATTTTCGAGTGTAAGTCATAACCACCTGATGATACAAATCCAGAACTAGCAGCCGTGCTCTACAGAACCTGTACCATGTTGAACGACTGGTAATTGAATTTTCCGATTAGGTAGTTGGAATTTAACCTAATTTTGAAAAAGTCAGTCGTAAATTTATCATAAAAAAATATCTAAAATTTTTCCAAAATCGGAGCGCCCAGCGCCCTTCCGCCCCATTGATAAGGACTGGCGGACGAAATTTGTGTTGTTCAAAGGCTACTGGTAAGACCCCCCTATTGTCAGTCGTAAACTGTCAAATTTTTTGGGGCCCGTTTTCTTGACATATTTTGAACGCTGCAGCAGGTGAACGCCAAGTTGTAGACGACTGACAACCGGCGAGCGTCGCTTTATTTTATTGAAAACTTGTTTCCCACTACCCTCAGTCGTGAACTTTCAATATTTTTCACCTATTTTTTTATAACCGTTCAGCAACTCTCCTACCCTCACTTCGCCCCAGAAAAAATGTATGGCGGACATCGATACCACAAGTTGCCATGCTCAGTGTGCCTAAACTTATGATACGTTCGAGAAGTGACACGGGCTCTTGGTCTATAAATTGCTCCATCAATGTATGTGATTTTGTTGCTAAATCTGTGCATAAAAGCAATAGAAAAATTATGTCACTATGTACCTTAGTTTTGTTAAATTAAGATTATTATATACTAAATTTTTTTTAGCCATAATGTCCACTCGAGGTAAAATTGAGATACAATCTCTAGTTAAAGAAACACTAACGGAATTGTTTTCAATTGAACAAACAGTTCATTGGCCAAATCACGAAAACTATAAGTGATAAGCTGAAGCAAAAACTCTCCAACCTTCAAGAAATTGTCGTTGTTCAAAGCATTAAGTTAAATGAACAGCAAAAAATTGATGATTTGGAGCAACGGGACAAATTAAACAACGTATGTATTTTTGGACTTCTTGAGGAAACTGAGAACAGCCCCAATAAAAACCTGAGAAAACAGGTAGTTGAGCTATTCAGAATGCATCCTTGAATTTCTGTAGGGAAGATTTATTATCTTAGTATAGAATGGGCAAGCAACACAATATTGGAAATAAATCCAGGCCAGATTGTAAGGTTACTAATTATGACTCTAAACATCGCTGGCTAAAGAACGCAAAGGTATCTAAAGGCAAAAAATCCTCATCGCAGAGACCTCACAGCAAATAGAAGAAAAATGTTATCATCTGCAAAAACAACTGTTAGCAAAGGTAAAATTACAGTCATACATAATTAAAGCAAATATGACTGACCACTACACAGTTTTATTATTTATCAATAGATATGAGAGTTCACTTAAAAAACAATGCAAAAAATGTACCAGATAAAAAAATTGAATCTACAAACTACTCGGCCCTTAAAAACTTTCTTAAACTTAAAATTGGGAAGAAGTTTATAATCAAGGCGACTCAATAAGATCAAGAGAAAATATATTTATTAAAAAACTACATTAGACTATATTAACAGAAGTACTTCTATAAAATATTTAACAAAAAAGAATTTCAAATTAAAACCATGGATGATACAAAGACTTCTCAACTCTATTCGCCATAGAAACCAGTTAAAAAGAAAATTCATTATACTGGGTACATAATCATCTAAACTGGCCTACACAATTTATAGGTATTTTCTCAATGTCTTAATTAAACAAACCAAATCCCAATATTATCACAAAAGATTGTAGAAACACAAAACGATTAAAAAAAAATTTGGCGAGAAATTAATCACTATTAGTCACTAATTCTGCTTCTGATTTGAAGAACAAATCGTCCTTTTGTATTGTTAATAACGACGATCACAAAATAGCATAAATCTGATACTAGTTTCATCCTTATAAAGAGGAGGGTGCTTAACTTCAAGATTGTGGTAGACGCCTTATGGTTATGCCAGAATATGGTTGCCATTATGAATTTACCAGCAACGACCTCCCCCCAATGGTTATAAAAAGGAAAATGTTGAAGGGAATTTTTATTATTTCATGGCCTCTTTTTTATACACCCTGACTGGACTAATATGCTCTTGTTGTATGATGATACAACTTTGCTCCGCCTGAACATGTGTGGCAAGAATTACATTGTATGAATTGTAAAATATCAACGTTTGCTACACATTTCTAATAGCAAACAGAAGTATAAGCCCGCGGCTCTATAACAGAGCCCTGACATTTATTTGTATTTCAAACGAAACATCCCTACTCATCGCCACGTCCAGAATCAAAAACACCTGCAATGCCGCCTGAAAATGGCTAGCCCCGCTTTGACATCATCGGACTGTGTCCTCGGTGAAAATTGAATTTGTAATTGCTATGGACTGTGGATTATCTCATTGGGGATAAAAAGTGCGATGTACCACAGATCTGAAGTAAAGCGTTAAATTACACAACGCCCTCAATGGGATAAAAGTCCAGGATTTGGATTTGTTTCACGGATTTGATTGAAATTAACATAATGCAAATATACTCTTTCGATTGTGCCGGTTTTAATTTCAGTAGACGCCTACGGTCTGTATTTAATGAAAACACCAATACACTGCAATAATGCAGCGGGATTACTTACCAGATTGGAACTCAGTTTTCATATTATCTGTTTTCAATGACTTTACGTCACAGCGCGGCTGAGAGCAAGCTGCGAAAAAAACGACTCAAAAGACTTTTTTAATCACATCAAGGGCACATGTTTCAGGCAAATTCATGTACTTGAAAACAGTAGGTATTGGAGATAGGAACATTCATTTCTGATTGTCCAAATTTTAGCTTAATTTCAAAGTTTTTTTAACTGTATCTTTTCCTATATCCTCGATTTGAATTTAATGTAATAGTGAGTGGTCTCACTGACCACTCTGATATACAGTAAACTCTAGAGCTGAACTGACCATAATATTAGTTAGGTTAGGGAAATTCGGGTGCGAAATTTGAAATGGATTTCTAAACACATTCAGTATATTTCACTGGTATGTATTTCTTAAGGAGGATTCAAAAGAGTAATTTTCAGACGGGTACTTCTCGGGTTATGGGCAATTCTTAATATTTAAACCTATTATACGTCAGACTTTTAACATATTTCGCTACGATTCAAACCCAAATTGTTTTTTTACGCCTATGAATTAAATATACAAATGGTCTTAAATTAAAATGTCTGTTTTCCGTGGACGTACGTCGTGTATTAGTTTTAACATTTCTTACGCAAAACCTTAGTGTCAGGCCATCTGTGAAATGTCAGGTTATGGGTTATGTTATGAGTTTGTCGGTGGGTTGTTTATTTATTTATTACTATTTCGGTCAATGTTAATCGATTTTATTCATATTAATGAT
>CAXKVY010008042.1:22500-58797 GCA_964058915.1 Tetropium fuscum
CAGAAATCGTTCCGCCGCCAAGCTGAATGTTTCAGAATCAGTTCAAAGAGTTTGGCGTGTACCTCAACGCACATCCTCGCCGTGATTTCCGCACCAAAAATATCTTTCAAAGCATTCTGGATAGCTTTGGACGCCGCATCACAAACCAAAACATCTGGTTGTAGACTGACTGCATGTGAATACACTTGAAATATTATTTTTTGTTTGCGTCAAATAATATTTTGAAATCATGTTTTTCCTCAGGTGTTACGACTCTTAAAAAAACGGGTAAATTTTTTTGTCTCTGTCTGTACTTCCAATGACAAGCACTGGAAATCCCTTCCACACCATCTTATATGTGGCATCTGTATGAATTATTTTCACATAACGATCTAATTGCAGCAAAAATTGTTGGTAGCGCAAATTGGAACTTGTGAATAATTTTATACAAGTATCCCACTCCAAGAACATAAACTTCATCGGCTTATTCAGGAATATTTGAGTGCGAAGATAACCAAGCCTCTAGTTCACCCAGACCTAATTATTGGCCTCCGGTTTCTAGAAGGACGTTGGTGATACAAGTAATTTCATAATTGCGACATTTTTGGCAATATTGACGATAAGCTCTAAAAGTGCCATCTAGGCACCAGTATTTGAATTCTTTTAAGAGGTCAATCGTGCTCCATGTTTCAAATATAAAAATTCTATTATTATCAGCGCGTCGTGAATCCCAAAGCAGGAATATTTCTCCTCTAGCAGTGTTGTGGTATTTATCCTCAATTGCAACATCAGATAAGCATTTGAACGAACTTCTGCCTGCGTGCTACTTATTTCTCTGGCGTTGTATAGTTCTTCTTGCGGCATCGTAGCTGGTAAGATATAGGGTTGCTTCAGTTGAGCATCGTGGGCTTCTTTGAGTCATAATTATATCAAATTAAACGTTCTAAAACCAGACACGCAACATCTCCACGAAGGAGAGTACTGGTGTATTTTGTCCCATCTGTAGCTAAACTCATTGAATATTATAATATTGTGGTTCTTTTGGGATTTTGTGGTAATCAGAGTAGGTATATTGTAAACTTGGACGACCAGAAATGTCACAGCTGACTTATTGTGTTCACAATGTGACAATGTGTCATGTCCCCTGTAATTTTTAAGTATTGTGAAAATTATACTTTACCATAAGTCGTTCTGGGAAAAAAATCGACTGAACAAATTACAAAAGACCGAAAAATTACAATCCACAAAAAACACAACAAATCGTTAATATGGAGACAATTTATGGTTTATATTGTTAAATCCGAAATTATAAACTATTACAAAATATATCGCATATGAAAGGATTGTAGCTAAAACTGGAAAAGATTACAAAGAATATGCAATTAAAACAATCTGAAGGTCAATTGCGATGATGATTCAAGATAAAATTTTCATTGAGTACAATATTAAATTTTATCCTTTTACCGACATAACTTTTAAGGAAGCACGCGATGCAAGAAACAAATATTCTTAAAGAAAATCAAGGCATGTTCTCTAGCAATAGACAAGAAAAATATACTTAACATCGCAAATTTGTGGAATATAAACGAACCAGAGGGATTACAGAAGAAATTCTTTCATATAATTTCTTATGATTTAGCTTGTAGAGCAGGAAAAACAGTAAACTGTAAAATTTACCATTGTAATGAAGAAAAAATCAAGATGGAACTCCAAGAGGGAGAATTGAATATAATTTAATTCTTTCAAAGACGGCACAAAGTGGGTCTAAAAAGTTAGCATACAGCAAATGAATGACAAAAAATAACGCGTATAAAGGTATTTGTCCCGTGACATTGTTAAAATTACTCTTAGAAAGGGCTGGTATAAAAATGTTCCACTGGGAATTAATACGATACCTACTTGGACCAAACATTTTGCAGCTAAAATTGGACTGGACTGCACAAATAATAAAATTACCATTCATTCAAACCGTGTCATTGCAGTTTCCTATTTATCCAAAGCAGGAGTAAGTGACCAACAACTTATAAAGATAACCGGACTCACCATCATCAATTAAACCCTACCTCCAAGTTGACCCTGAACATCACAAAAAAATTGTTAGTAATTTACGAGCCTCGAATAAAAAAAGTCAAAACGAATATTCGACATGTATGGAAACTATATGAGAGAATATTGAAATCAGTACACCAAACCAACCAATGGATAACAGCTGTTTTTTTTAATAATTGTTCCTTCTATAATAATTGCATAAATAAAGATACTTATTGTTGTTCGTTGACATATTCTGTCGTTAATTTATCTTGCCAAAAAAACACTGGAGATGTTCTTTTATGGATAAATTTCTTTTTAATTACGTGTTTTGCTAATTAGTAATTTTGCTCGAGAAACTGACATTTAACAAAATTTATCAACCTCCGGTCTCGCGATTTTTGTCAGTTTTTCTCATAAAATCATTGATTGGGATTCGTTAAAAAGAGAAATTCCGATTAAAAAAGCGGTTTCACTGTTGAATAAATCGGCTTAGATGCGTATACTCTGTTAATAGATTTAAATGTTTGCGTGTAGAAGGAAATATGCATGGGCGGAGCCATTCCCCTTCTAAATTTAAACTTGGAAAATATTTTGATTGCATTCGCAAAGTAAAATATTTCTCAAATTCAGTTGATTCAGAACCTCAATATTTGCGGCTACAGCTGCGTTTCTCAATAATATGCTAATTTCCCGCAGTCGATTTAGGGGTATCAATCAGTTTGATTTGACCTCAATTCCTCAGGTTTCCACCTTTCCGTTAAACCGCTTTTATATCACATCTACAATTTCTCCCGTCGCTACTCAAATGCATTTCAAATATTTCCATTTGGATTGAATAGTTACATTATCCGAATTTGCCTAAATAAATAGTTATTCGATATTCTAAAACTGATGTATTAGACATCTGTTAAATCGTCTATGTACGCCGAACGATGTGACGAGCAGAGCACCACTGAAAATGTTAAATACACGTGGATACAAAGTCGATACAAATTCGCTTAGAGAAAGCGAAACGAAAAGTAGACACCTCCGTAAATAATACATTATCTTGGAAAATGATTGAGTATAGTATTATAACTGCCAATCAAGATGCCCTTAAAACCAGTATAAGTACTGGCGTGCATGCGTCTTATTCAATTTTTAAAATAAGAAGAAGACACTGTTAATACGAGAGGGATTTCGTATAGGTTTTCTATATACGTTCGTCAACGATACAGAGTAACCTGCTTTAATTTCTTTTATGTCTGAATATTCATCATCTTGTATGACTGAATATTCTGTGTGTTATATATGAGGTAAGATTTTATCAAAAGTATAGGAGGTTTATTTATCATAAGTATCAGTCAATTGTGCCAAATTTTATCAACGGCCTGCGCTACGTCTAATAAAAGGCTGCTAAACAAACTTCCTTCACTCCTAGAGATTTTTCGATTACATCCACTATTCGATGCACTTGATCTTGATAGATTTTGTCTAAATCCAAATTGATAGTCATTGTCCTGATTGGGATCAGGTTGTTATTCTCTATTAGAGGTTGTATTCTTTTGAGGAGTAACTTTTCAGAGCTTTGAAATGATTGGAAGGAGAGATAGGTCTATATGATTTTACATTATTGGCTTACCAGGTTTGGGTATCATGATTACTTCTGCAACTTTCTGCAAGGCTGCGTTGAAAATGAAAACTCCAGGAAAATGGCAACAAACTCGTTCGCTAAGGGACAAACGAGTACTAAATAATCTATGCGAACAGCTCAAAAATGAAATTAAAGCCATCAAGAATGAACATTTTGAAAATTTCCTTAGGGAGTTATCGGTTGACGAAAACACCGACGGGATCTACTCACTCTGGAAGGCAACTAAATTCTTGAATAGGCCAAAGAATCATGACCCTCCCATTCGAAAAGATGATGGCAACTGGATTCGACAAGATGAAAAATAGGCAGAAATATTTGCTGCTCACTTCGCAAATACATTTCAGCCGTATGAGCCTACAGCATAGAAGAGATACCACAAATTACTAACAGAGATGGCACGATAATTAGGCTAATAACACCTGCTGAGATCACTAACACTATTAGAAACAATCTCAATACAAAGAATTGTCCAGGTTATGATCTAATAACTGCACAAATACTTAAGGAATTGCCCCGCAAAGTTATGAAACAGGCATCTCTTCAATGTAGCACTACGACTCCGATACGTGTCTCTATACAGTGGAAGATTGCTGAAGTAATAATGATTACCAAACCTGGCAAACATCCTGAAAATAGGTAAAACATAAAATAGGAAAACATATCGACCAATTTCCTTATTGCTGATTATATAAGTCAAAGCGCCGTGGTACATTCGCAATGAAGACATCCATCGCGACCTGCATATGGCTATGGTTGAAGATGAGATAGAGAGGTTTGCAGGCAAACATCAGAAGAGGCTAGAAAACCACGAAAACGGCGAAGTGATATCACTACTCGACAACAACAGACTTGTTCGACGGCTAAAGAGACTAAACCCGTTCGAATTGGTGTAGTGATAGTGAAACTACCTATAATAAGCATAGTATGTCTATCACACGAACCAAGTAATTAGGGTTATGAGGAGTGTGTCACTGGATACTCATCTACTGAATAGCTGGATATTAAATAAAAAATGTTAGATAGATCTAATCTAGTTACAATGTTCAAAAGTACACTGGCGTTTTTCTTAAAAAAAAAAACATATACCCACGAAGAATAGTTCCCCAAGGTGGTGTAGGAATATATTGTATTGTATGATTTTTTTTAAATTATGTCTTCCCCAATTCCTCAATGGTTGGTTCCCCAATGTACTGCCCCAATTGTTAATCGTTGTTTAAGAGATTTAGTTGTTACAACAGTAAGTTGGAATTCCACCTTCTGTAGATTACATTCTTCTTGATTCTTTAATCAAAATTGTACTGCCGCATCTGGCTTTATATTTACTTGGTTGTCAGGATGAACTGTATGATATGCTCTATAGCCTCTTTCTTTCAAATAGGATTGATTTTGGAAGGTTGGAAAAATTCATGGTGGCTAAGAGGCCGTTTTTTTTATTTATTTAGTTCTTTTGGCTGCCCTGTTCTTTTTTACGCTTTACAAAAGTCTACCGACCCAGGCTGATACGGCGTGATACGTACGTCACATACCAGCAATTTTACGAAAATAATATTTTCCTATTTCAGTATTGCCACTATGAATATATGTTTACGCTATATTTGTTTACCCCCATAGTTTTTGTTATAATATACCTACTTGATGAATTACAATTATGAATACTTTATAATGACAATAATAGTCCGTCCACTTCCGGGGGTAACTAATTTGCACCTTTCATATACACGTCACTAATTCCAACCGTCAGTAATTATAAATTATTATTTGCCGTCCATTGTTAAGTAGTCTGTTCACGTTCGAGCGATTATTGATAAGGATCGAGTGATATACACGTCAGCGACAATAGAGAATCGCATCTCTGCCAGTAATTCGCATTCAATAGCCATCAAACGCAGATTTATAGCTGTATGTGAGATGGGCCTGCAAAGTATGCTTTACGTGTGCAATTTTAGGATTATCTGTTAAGTTGACAATGTCCCATGATGAAGTGGATGCCGCGCCGCGTTAAAATCTGCGTTAATGGCTCTTATTGAGTACAACTAATGTAGTAGCGCCATGTAGCATTTTATTGCGGTTTTTTACACTTTGTTTCACTAATTTTATGTAGGACAGTAGTTTAAATAGAGGTACGTAATTCTGTACACGTAGCTATTTTTTCTACGCTGCTGCTTAAACCGTCACTTTTAGACCGAGAAGTAATGACAGATTTTGGGATGTGAGTTTACCCAGCATGCCTTTTGTCATTATGATATGCATATTCTGATACGAATAAATGATAAAAAGCCATCTCGGGTTAGTCATACCTATATTTTCTTCATATATTTCTTCTTCATAAATTTTCTTCATATATTGTCTTCATATATTATCTTCATTAGTTGTTTAGCTGATATATAGCCCAACCTTCTTAATGCCAGCGTGTTTAGAAATGCGGATAAATATTTTTTTAAATGCAAACACACCTAACCGTGTCAACAATATGGGCTCACGCAAACGGTATGACTATGATTTTGCAACTATAGTACCTATTTTATTTGATCTTTATTTTGGAACACATGGCACCCCGCTTAAATCGAACCGCTTATTTTGCAAGCAAAAAATGTTAACTAACTTTAAAATATGACGAACCCTCAAATATATCATGTATTATCATCAGAATATGCATACGATAATATCCTGTCCGAATCGATAATACGATAATATCCTATCCGAAAATCTGTCACTATCGCCAGGTCTATATGCCGATAGATAGGTAGGTCTGTTAAGTTTAATTCCCAAGCGGAAAGCTTTATAATTTTTTTCCCTATTAGGCTATTTTTAAGCCAATATGAATGGAGTATACGGGTTAATTTAATTTCAAATTATGAACTTCTTTTTTCGCTAATAGGACATTCAATTCAAAAAAGAAAACTAATTTCGACCATGCTGTTGCATAGAGAATTAAATACGCTTCAAATGACGGGTCGCTCGACCTCCTCCCTTTCCCTATTTAAATTCTTGACTTAGGGGTAGCTGAGTTGGTGTTTGTGTATCAATGTCAAGTTTGACATCAAAAGTTGTCCCCCAAAAATCAATAATCGACCTGTCCGAGCTGTCTTTCAAGAAACTAGTCTAGGTGTCCCAAAGCAGGCGTGTTTATCAATTGCCCACCCTGTATATTGGAGTCAATATATAAAAGAACCAAACCCAATTTTACATATTAGTTACTCAATGGCACCTACAATTTTTGACATCACTGGCGCACTAGGGGTGAGTGTCACGGCTAAATCTGTCGGTAGTCTACGCTTTCCCCCGAATTGTTTGTCAATGCGTCAGCCATACTTTGCCAAAGTAGCTTTTTGCATCCGTAAAGCCCGACGAAGAGCTCCGAAAATATATTTAGAAATTACTGCATTTTTTGCTGTAACTTTTTTACAGTTTACATGTTACATGTTAATGTAAGTTACAATTATTATATTACTTTTTATGGTGCTGTTTTTAGTGTTATTGAATGTACTTGTCTGAACTCCGATACGCGTTGTCTGGGTTAAGGTCGTGTGAGAAAGTATTACTTTCTAAGCTAGTTAGGGAATTAACCATCCGATTTAGTCGATCGTTACGGAGCAAACCATATAATATATAACCCTGGTTCCTAAATAGTGTGGAGTGATTCATACATAATATCACACCACCATTACAATTGAACGGTCTGCCTATTTGCAATGGATCACAGAATTTCTTAGTGTGCAAATTTGTGTACACTCTATAGAAATGGTGGGCAGAAGTCATTAGTAACCGGGTCTACCGCTCTCATTGGTGAGTTTTAGGCGGTTCTAAATTAAATTAAATTTCATTGGTCAGAGGTAAAGACGCCGGATTTCTTTGGATATATTGACGCATGCGCTGTTTCATTCATGTACGTATGTTATACGCGCGTGTTTAGTGTTTTTATGCGTTGGAAGCGACGAATGCGAGTAGTAGTGGTTCTAAAACCAATAATTCCAATCGTAAGCAACCGAATTTGACAGGAGGAGATCTGAAAATGATCAAAAATGTATACGAAGGAATATTCTTAAGATAATAAATAAAACCATCACAAGTACACTTAAAAACAATGTTAATAACTTGGATATTTAATTTAATTTTTTTTATTCTGGCCCCTCTAAAATGTACGCCTATGGAATTTCGTTCCCTTAGCCCCTCATCTCCCTGAGCCGTCCATATACTGGTGATGAGTCACTCCACACTATTTCGGAACCAGGGAATATAAACCATTTCATATCCATTTTGACGGATGATTTAGTTGTTTTACCGCTTACCGCTAGGATCTGCCCATGTTTTTGACTGTGTAAGAATTTTGGCAATATCCTATTTGACTCTTGTAGAATCATGTAATTCATATTCAAATTTCCCAACATGACGGCGTTTACTGTACTTCAGAATCACACTATAAAGGTAAAGTAGTTGTATATATAATTTATGTCACTTCAGCGAGCATTTGTTTTGAAGGTCGTCCTCAGAGCATAGGCGCGAAGACTACTTCTCCAAGGTGACATTTTATGAATATTCATTTAGTGGTGTGTGCTCTAGTTATTAATATTAATTTGCATATTTGCCTGTACCAATTAACACATGATGTTTGCTTTTAGGGTTATAAGGTTATTGTTAGCGGCAAATTCAATTTCATAGTTCACGCCGAATCGTACTTTTTATTTTACTTAGAATACCTTAGAATATTTTTCATGCATATATGTTAGCTTTTAAGAGAACGAAAATAAGTGGCTTGTAATAATCGCTGCTTAAAGTTTTCAAGTAGAATAGAGATACAGTCACTTGCCTTTTTTTTCATAAAATCCAAAACATTAGCAATTACTCTTTTGTTTGGCTATGGTTTGTTTATTACTAATCAGTGACCTTTTGGGAGACATTATACACAATGCAGTCCTGAAATAAAGACCGACTAACAAATAAAGTAAAATAACCTCAAAAAAATATTTACCTTTATATAGAATAAGTTTCTGTTTAACGAAAAACACTTAAAAACTACTAGTGCAATCTAGAACTATCTCTAGAACTATCTCTAGACCTATCTACTAGAACAATCAGTCTACCCCATAAATAATTTTAAGAACACTAATGTCGCGAAGATATAAAAATCGACTGCGCCGGCATAAACAACTTGTTTATTACAACAACGTGGCTGGGTGTGATTCAGTACAGACGCCACTGGATCGTTTAACCACGTATACTTTTGTCAAGTTGGACCAAATAGTGTTACTGTTCCAGTTTATTGACTATGTACATTTTAGACAAATGCACTTATATTTCACTTATATATCTGTCAGAGATCAGAATTATATTACAAGTCATAAATGTACAATAAATAAATGTCATAGATATAGGTACATATAAATAAATACGATAAATAAATATCATAAATAAATATCAGATAGATACCATAAAAAAGGAAAGATAGTAAAGGCACCAAGGTTGAGCCCTATGGTACTCCTTATGATGATTTTCTAAAATCGGTATAAAGAAATTCACCTTTTTTTTCTTCATTCGTTCATTCCTTTTTAATTGTTTCGAGGCTGTCTGTGAGACATATAAAATGTGTCTAAATGTGACTGTGTTAAAATACATATATAAATTGCTTTCACTACGATATTTAACAAATCCTTGTTGTTCAATAATAATAATAATGATAAAAATAAATCAGCTTTATCATTAGTACAGGTTACAGAAAAAAATATATATTAAACGTGTAACATTATGATTATGGGAGACTGAAATCCAATGAATTGGCGAAGTGTCAGCCTAAGCCTGGTTTTCAACTTAGCCGGAGACAGAAAAGTGTGTATATAACAAAAAATTATTAAGAATAAGAGTACCTATATACTAAAAAACGAATACCAATTAACTAGAATACTGTTAGACCAAAATATAACTTACGAGCGATATAAATGTGTAAAGAAATGAAAAAGGTGAAAAGTAGAAAAAAAAAGGAACAAGAGAAGAAATGAAGAATGAAAAAAAAAACAATATGATAGGTATAAATAATACACTTTAGGTATATGATTATATAATAAATTCGTACTATTTAATGTCCGTAAATTAAACAGTATATTTCCACTTCGATTATCATTTAATTCCTATAAATGCATTTTATTGTGTAATCCTCATTATCGTATGCCAGGCCAGGCATTCGCATGCTCCCCATCTTAACCAGAAAGCACTTAACATTTGAAATATTAAAAATACGCGTTTAAAAATACGCACCCTTAAAATTCTTAAAAGCATTTTCTGTAACCGAACACTTTAATAGTTTATTTTATTAATTAGATATCGAGAATGGCAGTCCCCGAGGGCGGAGGCCCTGGTTTAGTCGCTGTCATATGAGTCGTTTCCATTTAGAGTCCATTAGGAAGATTCGGGATGATGGAGAAAATATTAGGGGTTTCAAGGGTGGGTTAAGGGTGGCAAATGGAATCCTGATAGAGCGGTGGCGCGACCCGTGACATTTGGCAAGGGGCACGGATTCTCAAGATATGTACTGCATGCAGTGGGAGATTTAAGATGACACTGTCAGTGGTGTAGGGCCCTGCGGGATCCAATGAAACCTGGAAACTGACTTAATTGTAATTGATTGTGGTAGAAGATAAAGCTGACACTTCTATTTTATATTTCATTCCATTTGGATAGTTGGTCTTATAAATTGAATAATATTATGGTTATTTGTTTCAAAATCTTTCTTTAATTGCCAAATCTTCCGTTGTACAAAATTCGATCTATCTAAAATTTTACAAAAATTCATTTCAAAATATTTAATCTGTGCGTTCGATTTACAGGATTTTTTTAATATGTAAGTTTGGTCTTAGTATTCGTAAAATTATCGCGTAGATGAGTTGTATAATCTTTTTCTTCCTAATCACATTTTTCTGGTGTATTATCCAGTTTTTCGAAGCCATCTCCGAAACCAAAAGGTATACATTCTTTGGAATGTTAATAAAAACTTTCCCACTCTTGTAAACATATCTATATGTTGTATTTTTCCCCAAAAAGCCATATCCAATAGCGGTGGCTATACAGGCCTCCAATGAGTCCAGACTTGACACCTCTCGATTTTCCGATGTGGTTATATCAAGGAAAACGTTTCAGTGGAGTCTGGACAAAAAATACATAATTTTTTAAACTTGGAAGTACTTGGAATAAATTAATTTGATTACTTTTTTACAATTTATGTTAAACATGTAAATATAGGCATTTTAAGACCGAAAAATTTTACATTATATGACGGCAAAATATTTTATGCCTACCGTTTTCTACATTTTGGGCGTCGAATTACATTCCGAGCTAATACGCCTTCTCCCATAGGGGTAGCAGAGACACCCCTGGCAGATTTCATCGGTCTACGAGCTTATTGAGTACGCTGAGGAGAATCACTTACTTCGGTAGTAATCAGGGGATCTTAGAATTTCCCTGCGAGATTTTAAGGTGGCAGTTGATACCGATCCGTGATATATGATGTTGAATTTAAGAACCAACGCTTGTGATTAAGACGTAAAAAATGGGGTAACATTTTTTTTACGTTCTGACTCTTGAGATGTATATTTTTCGTTTTTTTTTAAATACCTATATATTGGAAGAGGCATTCTGGGATGAAATAGTTCAACAGAGAATATCCGAATTGTTTGTGTTTGTACTATTAAATAATCGGTTTTGTTTGCAATGCAAATTAGAGATACCGAGGTTAGTAGTAACACAATTTTTTTTTACGTTCTGAAAACGTCGAAACTGAATCAATTTGGGAATAACCAAGACATATAAAAGTTCGTCATTATACAATGAAAAACGTTGAACATGTTTGATCGAGGGATTTGACATAAAATTTTTTAAGAAAATTTTGTATCGAAAATTTTACTCAGTCCAGTTATTAAAGGTATTGAAGGTACAAATAAGCCTTCGAATACTTTGAACCTCCATCGATTTTCGTGAAAATTTGAAATTCCGCTTAACCTCAAATCTTCTTACCCTTCTTATCTCATTTTACCCTTAACCTCATCTTCTTTATCTCATCTTACCCTTAACTTCAAAATTGACATATGCTCAACATGTGCTTTCTACTTTTAAGGGGTGAAAACTACCCCATCGTAAAAAATAGAAAAAAATATAGGTTCAAGCATTTGAAGGATTCACATCTTATTTAATTATGTAGAATCAAGCTTCTGTCATGTTCTCGAACGTGATGTAAGATGTATTCCAAATTTTCAAACCTTTAATACCACGCCTATACGGCGTACAATATGCATGTGTAGTTGAACGACCGGCAACCCTGACCTACACAATGTTTTTCATTGGCGTAGACATTTTTTTTCTTAGAGGGGTGAAAGAAGTAGAAGGTTTTTATATGCATATTTTCAACACCACAGCTGATAATGAATGCAAGTTTCCACACCACTCATGAAGTATTGCTTTCAGCGCGTTACCATTTTTTAGTGGGTGGCTCGTTAGTAGCCATATCTCCCACAAGAAACAAAAATAATATGTACAAAGCAGCTAAGTAGCCGTGAAAAATAAACTTTAAAACGGAAAAATAAAATAAATATACTTGCAATACTTGCAATTGAAATAGTCATATTTATTGTGTAAGTAGGTACCTACCTAAGCTAGCAAATCGTCAACACTCAACGCCGATTTACTTTGACTCAATTCTTTGACAAAGATCAGAGCTTGTTTGTTAATAGGTACCTACATAACTAAACCGAGACTAAATACAACACATTTTTAAAAATAATTACAAATGCAATACATACCTACCTACCAGATTCTCATCGCAAAGCGATTTCCAATACACACTTTTTACGGCCAATCAAAATTAGAAACTGACCTTGAGGTATTTTACCGTCATTGTAAATTTTCATTTCATTCGTGGCTAGGTAGGTACACGGTTTTAATTTTATAAACAGTCTATAGATTTTTTAATTTTGCCCACTGATGTAAATTATTAATTTGTGATCTAGGATGGTAAGTACCTACATAAAAATAAAGTCAATGAACAGTAGGTACCTACTTATGTAATAAGCCAGAGAGCGTTTCCAATTTTCGTAAATTCCAATAAAACGCCTAACTTATATCGTTATATTTATAACCTAGCGGCCTCAAGCACTGGGATATTTTTTTGATAAAATTATTTGAGAAATGTCTTAAGTGGAGGAGGTACCTATTAGAACCTACCTCAGTACACGTCAGTACCTACTTCGAGCAGCCCATAAATCAACTTTTATTTTGTTAAAGTCGGCTCTGCTCTAACCCCCACTATAAATTTTTGCTGTCAAATAATATTTGCCTTACATTTTTTAACATATCTATCCTATCTTGTAAATAAAGCGAGGTCTGGTGGAAATCTGCGTTTTTCAGGTTTCATACGAAACGAACAAAAATTTTTGCTAACCGCCATACTTTTCTAATTCTAATTTTTGCCATATTTTTGCTAACCGCCATTTTTTTATTTCGACTCTCGTAGCGGTATATTTGTATACCTACATAGGTAGGTATATAAATAATATATAGGTAGGTAAACGTCTTGCTTCGCCGTTTTGACTTTTTGTATAAGCTCCAGGATAAAAACAATTTAAATAACGGGACTAAATTTACCTACCAACACTAGGAGGTACTTAGGTACCTCTGAAAATACATAAATGCCTAAGTATTTATTTGTACTGAAAATAAATAATTACTTTATTTTTAGTTAGAGGACTTTTTTGTTTCGTCAGAGGTACCACCTAGCTACACCGCTCAGATAATAAAAATAACCGTATTAGGATATTGTATCACAGTAACATTTAAACAGCACTATATATATACGCGAATATCTCAACCAACGCGGCTGACCGTTGCAGATTATAGAAATGAGCGCAATACCCGCCACTGTAAGAGATCCGAACGTTCCGAGACTCCATAGGGACTGTCAAACTAACACAGACGGCGCGTCATTCCAATAAGATAAAAAGAGATACACTGCTCGATTATCCAGTATTCCGTCTACGGTAGAGCGGCGTTGCCGCTTTTAACTATAAAAATAAATGTTTAGGTAATTTCCATAATTTAAATTAGACGAAAATAACTGTAAAAGTGGCTAACATCTTGGGCTATAATATATTATTGTATGCACAATAATTCTTTTATGACATTCATAAATAATATATATAATATTTATATAGTATTGTGGAATATGATAGTTTAATTGAATATTGAGAAATTTGAGATTTACATGTGGCAACTGCGCGGTATCTTATATGCGGTCAGTTAACTACACATACATATTGAATAAACTTTATGCCACAAATTAGTAAAACAAATAGACGAAAATATATGCTATATTAAAGTATGCTATATGCTATGTTATATTAAATATGCTATATTAAAGTAACAAGTAAAATAAGTTTTTCCCGAAAAATGTTCAAATCAGTTTTCCGTTATTTAACGTTGAATACTTCGAACCAAGCTGTTTAAAAAAAATGTCTCCTCCATGGAGCCATAACTCTCTTCATTTTAGAGCTAGCGCATTTAAAAAAAAACAATCTCCTTGATTTCTTATAATCGTCATTGGTTATTAAAACTTTTTTGAGAGAACGCGGCCTTCGAGATATTCGCGAAAAACCGTCCAAAACATCCACGTTTAACACGTTTTCAATCGTGAATAACTCGAAATATGTATATAACGAAAAAACTATATAGAGAGACTTTTTATTTAGAATTTGCCATTTCCGGGGTTATTTTGAGTAAAAAAAATCTACCCCCGAGAATGGGTGGCATTAGTCCTCAGGGTAAAAGCACATGTCAGCGCGATGACACTTTTGCTCATTGAGCCATCCCCTAACTGCTCACCAAATTTCACGTCAATCGGTCAAAGTTCAAATAATTCGGAGCGGAAAACCTTCAATGACTGGACTATATTATATATGATAATTCAATGGCAATATATTTTTATATATCTTTAGCAGTCTCAATAATACCCTCATGTCCCTATTGTCTCATGTCCCTATTCCAAAATCACCCTGCATGCCATTATTGCAACTGGTATTGGTACTTTATTCGATCCGACTTTCCGTATTCTGGTCAAGTCGCTTTCCCGTACCTAATAAAGACGTAACAAATTCCTTACTTCAGAACAACAAAAAAGCAGCATTAAAAAAAATAACCTCCGTCACATACGTGACAACACCATCAGTTTCCATCTCCACGTTGATTCATTACCGCCGCTCCCCGTTTAACTAGTATCTTTTGATCGCAAGACTAGAGTCGAGTGTTCCCCTTCCTTCGTGAGCTTCCTGTTTCGTATGAGGCTTCCAATTCTAACCTAATCTTTCTATTACAAAAGCATCACAATGAATTCTCTGGCTGCTCCTTATCTCATAGTTGAATACGGCATCTTGCCTTCCGCGTCTTTGGGCGAACGACTTCGTTAAATCAGCAACGAATCTCGCTGCTAAATTAACAATTTCACTAAATTATTTCTAGGGTGGAAAGAATGCGAAAAAGGACGGTCGAAGGTTAAACCTCGCCCGCTCTCTTCTTTAAACGGTAAAACGGGATAAAACCGGACCTATTAAATATTTATAAATGTGAGTGCTAATTGACACTCGGTGATGATTGTCACCCTTAATGGAAGAAGTTATGGAGGTGCCCTTTTTACGTCTGCCTTTGTCAAGATATTCCCTTATAGAAATAAAAAATGTAAGTAATAATATAGTGTGCGAAACAGTAAACACGCAGGTAAAGAAAGATAGAAAGAAAAAACAAATTATATTTTCAGGATCGATTGTTCATGGAAGTATTATTAAATATCTAAAGAGTTAACTAAGAGTTTAACATTATGTGGTGTGCTTCACTCCATTTTCACCCCAATAGTTGTAAAAGTAAGAAAATGTTTCAAATAAAATAGTCAATAAAAAATGTTAAATGAGTTGTACACGAATTTCTATTAACGTTCGAGTTATTAACGCGTAAAATAAAAGGGTAGTTAAAAATACCGATAGAAATGGCTACCAACCGATTAGTAGAAAGCAGACTGCCTACTTATTATTTAATATAGTGATTTTATTTCTTTTGGTTGTTTTAGTATTGAAAATACTTCTAGTTGCGTATATGGAGCCGTCTCTAAGAAAACGTTCGTGAATGCAAGCGACCACGACACTGGTCACGTCCTCCTGGAGACGACCTAGCTGTGTTGTTATCTATGTATATGTTTGGGTTATATGTATGGTTCATTCAGTTACAGAGAATGTTAGTATGAAAATATAAATCATATCGGCTGGTATTAATCTTTATAAACATTTAGGGACTGCGTGTGACTGTGTCACCAAGCCGCCGCCTGTCAGCATTCACTGCGTCATTCCCGATCGTGAAAGCTGCCTGGGTCACTTCGCCGCTAGTGTTTAATAAATATTAATCTTATGAATATTAGTTTTACCTATCACATCAAAGCTGTTCAAGTATAAGTAGTAATTCCGTTAATTTGACTGGTCCAAAAAATAGTAATGACGTCTACAAATCATATTTTTATACGTGGTGGTCACAAATTACAAAATCTTTAAAAATGTTTAGTTTTTGGGAAAACGTTATTATTTATAAAAGTTTTTACTTGCCCAAAAAATAGTAATGACGTCGACAAAAATCATATTTTTTTATACGGGGTGGTCACAAATTACAAAATCTCAAAAAATGTTTAGTTTTCTGGAAAACGCTATTATTTATAAAAGTTATTGCTAGCCCAAAGTAATGTCGACAAAAATTATGTTTGATATACGGGGTGGTCAAAAATTACAAAATCTTAAAATTTGGTAAGAGTAAAGTTTGTACTTTTTGATCATCGCGTATAAAAAACTAATGCTGATTTTGCCACAAATATGTTTTTATACGGGGTGATCAAAAATCTCAAAATTTACTGTTACCAAATTTTAAGATTTTGTAATTCTTAACCACCCTGTATATACAATACAATTTTTGACAAAGCCATCACTATTTTTAGGCAAACAAAAACTTTAATCACAGCTGATATGAGTTGATTAGCTGAGCCGAATGACAATTTTTTACTGATTTATTTATAAACAAAAACCTCAAATTCTTTTTGAATATCTCGCTTCTTAAGAGCCTGACAGGCTGGTACAGGCGGCTTCTCTTACAAATGCCCCATTGACCGAAATGGAATTGGCAACGCCGCGAAGAGTCTATTGCGAACAGTCCTCTTCCTTGCCTCGGGATTTTTTGGCATCTATAGTTCATCAAAATTTGTGTTTGTATAAATTGACGATTAGGACTATCAGACACCAACACTTGTGAAATCTCACTTCCTGGTGGACAATGCTGCTTAAACGCCGATCTCACGTCTATGAGATAGTCACAGTCTTGTCGATATATGTTATCCATACGGCGGTATTCTGCTATCCACCGGTGTGGATTTCTGCCTGTTTGCGTAACTGGATAGTGGTCACTTAGAGCATATCCCTGCGGCAAATGGTTTTCAAAAATAAGACGTGCCAAATTCATCGCAACGGCATCAACGTTCTTGGTACACGGCAGGTACGATCAATTTACTAATCGAAAATATAATTGTTGGATGCACGGCTAAGGAATCGCAAACCTGACTGAATATTACATGCAAGATAACCCGTTTAAAATGACAAGACCTTCAGGGTCTAACGAACAAAAAATCGTAACACAACTCCGTTTTATTTTTATTCAATTCACTTTGAGAAATTTTTACCAGTTATGTCAATTTTCAATTCTGCGATACTTGCGTAAGATGCAAGATCTATGAATTTTTTTTACCAATTTCCGTGTACTATTATAAAGATCAGCTTTTATTAAATCGGGCGCAATTTTACAGAATTTAGTGATATCTAATATTTCTTCGTAGTAGGAAATCGTTGAACACAATCTTAGTCGGCGGCGATAGCTTCCAAATAATACCCTTTGGCGCAGATAGCGGTGGATATTGGAACCAATTTGCTCTACGATGTGCTCGAGCTATGGCCCGCCGGCTACATAAACCTGATAAATCCTCGACCATGGTCAGCAGTAAAAACCACATATACTACGGCATTACAGGCACCATATTCTCTCAGCCAGACGTATTGCGGGGAATTAATACAACTCCGCACTTTGTCCCCGGCCACCAGGCCTTTTAAAAATAAATTGCTCATTAGAAAAAAGGTAATCAGCTGCGGGTCGCAATTTTATAGCGGCTATATGTTAGGTTTATTACATACAGTGGAATTTTGCCGAGGAACTAGTAATTGTCATTCGGAGACGTGCATTTTACCAAATTCAACGATCCGAGGCCACTATATAAACTACGCAACATTAACGTCACGGTGGAAAATTACGCACGTTTTAAAATGTAGAGGCTCGATTTCCTTGAATGATTACAAAGTTTACGTGTTTCCTGTGACCTAGTCCAAGTTAATATATAAGTGATTACTCTCAGATGGTCACTCGTAGATAACTACACTAACAGATAACTAGTCACCTGTAAATAACATTACCGGTAGATCAATCACTTGTTCGATCTATCGTTAGATTTATACGATATGCTTAATAAAGATGTTATTACTAAGCCTACCTATAGTGTTTCATAAATGAAGATCAAGGACACGCAGTTAACCACTAGAGAAATCTTAAAATGTTGATAAATGTTAATTTAATTTCGATATTTTCTCTTGAACAATTGGCTCAGGAAATGGCTATTTTCATACACGACCGCCATCTTGGGAATTTTTATCCATTATCCAAATCTTCGAAATCGAATCGAAATTCAAAAATTTTAAATCACTTCTTTATTATGACTTTATTTTTTCTTATGGATATATACCATATAATTTATTTTCTCCAAAACTACATTTTTTTTCTTTATAAAGATATAAAACACTTCTAGCAAATTTAAAAACTTTCAAGACCCCTTTTTGAAGTGCTTGCTAGCTTGATGATTTAGTAAGAACCGTTAAGCTGAACTAAGTCCATATCCACCATGATTCATATTTTTTTAACTAAGCCTTGGTTTCATCTTAGAACAAGATTTAACAGCAGACTCACGATTAGGAACCAAGAATTATTGCAGAAAGAAAAATATTTCAAACGTAAGCCACCAACCAAGTGGACGACATTGATATGTAATAATAAAGCGGCTAATATTTTATTCAAAAATTAGATACTGGTTGAAAGCAAATCTATATGTCATCAATTATGTTGCAATGAGGAACCCGATATAGAAGATTCAATCAGTTGAATTAATAGTGTAGAGACCAATTTTTTTAAATATTTGTATGGTAAATCGGAATGGGCAAACAGCAGATATAGTAAACCTAATTTACAGGAGCAAAATAAAGAGTATATTTTGGTAAATGGTCTTCGTCAAGACGATCAACAAAAGAAAAAAAACAAATACATGATCTCCACTACAGAAGTAAAAGTCCTAATTTCAGGAATTGGCGATGGAAATGTTCATATTTTTTCAGATAAAGGTCCCTCGCTATATTCGCATTATCGCAATACCCCCAGCTTCCCTTGCATAATATCAGTTATTCATTTATATTTGTACATATATTTTCCAAATTACTATTTTTGTTATTATTGCTGATGAAGCTTCACAAGTTTAAATATGCGCATATATTTCAAATTCGCCTTGTACCTATAATAACTTATGAATACCAATTCTCATTATCGTCTAAAAGTAGATTTTATCAATTTGGGGTATTGTTTTCGAGTGGACGGACAAATATAGTTGTTGAATTGGTCGGGTGGTACAAAGGGATGCTCTTAAATCAGAATCAACATATCTCTAATATGTTAACTGGACCGTAGTGTTTAGGTTAGTTTGCAGGGATTTACTGTAATCTCAGCGGTGATATTTCCCCAACGCGCTGGAAATCCACTTTATAATTAGTATTGACTCACAAAATTAATTTTATACATTTCAAACGATTTTAGTCTAATTTGGGTCTTAAAATTTGGCAGATAATAATACCATTTTTATTATTAATTGTTTTTTAACGGATGGTATATGAGTATGATAAATTTTACACAACAGTCGTTTTAACTTCATTGATGGCAAATTTATTTGCTTTTAATCATTTTTAGTTTTAAACTACCATGTAAATTTAATAATACTTCTGTGTCATGGCGTGTAACTTTTGGTTAAACCTATAGCAACCCTATATATTTTCCTATAGCATACATATGTTCCTACAGCATCCCTGTATACCTTTCCTATAATAGCATCCCTGTTTTCGCCCTTGTTGAAGATATGGAAACCTAACTGCAAAATTCCAATAAATGGGTGATTTATAGAAAAACATCGCCAATTTCACAGGACTGAATTGTCGAATTGTCAATTTTCAACAATATTTAGATTATCTACGAAATGATATTGAGGATTTCTTAAGAAAGACCACTTGAGATCTCAAGAAAGCTTCTAGCAAGATGGTGCGCTTCCTCATAATACTTTTTAAATATTAAATTACTCGATAGACGCATTTGGTGAACAAGTTAATGCAAATAATTATCGTATAGATTGGCCTTCGCGATCTCCAGATCTTATGCCTCTCGATTTTTTTCTATGGTGCTATTTATAAGAGAGAGTTTCTATCATAACGTTTATTATCCTAAAAACTGCCAAGCTTTTGGGACTATTAATATTAAAGAGAAATCAATTACATAGTGATTTGGTGCGTTATTCTAATTTATGTAAAATAAGGTTTTTTTTATAGTATAGTTGAGTATTTTCTATATATTACCATAATTGGTGTTTTAAATACTTTTGAGGCACAACCATGAACACCTTCCGATCCATTACAAGGATAGATATACTCGTATGTGGATACCACAAGGTTCTAAATTCAAGCAGTTATGCTTTTCAAAATGGCTTGCACGAAAACAGAAAACTACCCCAAAACTAACTTCCGCTTCCACCGTGCAACCTTTAGTGTTAGCAATAAAAATCTGACCCAGGTCTCATCATTATTTGCAATAATAGGGCCAGCCAGGCCGTAATTTTATTCGGGTCGGCCTTAATTTGGGGTAAGTGCACAACGAGAGACCGCATCGTCCCGTCTAATGCAATAATTATGAGCGGGGCCCGTTTTGCTCTTGCGGTGCCCAAACTACCGTAAAATCAAGACCATGTAATTCTCTACCAAGGTAAACATGTTACTGTTTTACGTGCCCCCGCTAAACTTAATTCGATGATCAATTTTCTGATGTACACACCGTCTAAGGCAGGGCCGAGTCTCGTTATGAGATTAGGACTGTTTGCCGAGTTACCTACCTGGAGCTGTCCGGGATTATAACACGCGGTACTTGTTACTGCCTACTAATGCGAGGTTGGTGGGTAGACAGGGTACTATAGTCTATTTGAATTGAACGAAAGTAATAAAAGCTCATTTAAAATGCAAATAAATACATCATGAGTACATATAAATGAAATTGTTTGTAATGTCAAAACAACGGCATTTTACTTGAGTATATACAGTAACAAAAAACTATTTTTTTATTTTTTTGGCTGTCTTTCTGTCTATCTGTCTGTCTGTCTGTGTGTATGTCTGTCTGTCTGTCTGTCTGTATGTCTGTCTGGCAGAGGGCTGACGTTCTAAGGAGTAACTTAAGCTACTTTTATTTTAGAAAACGAATTAGGGTTTCGGGCAAAAAGATGAACTTTAAATTGGGAACAATAAAATCCGATCTCCGAAGCGGCTGGACCGATTTCGACGGGACGTTCACTGGCTGATAGCTGATTTTAGAGAAATAATTAGGGATCCGCGCAAAAAAAAATAAAATCCATGGAGTTGTGAACAAAATCTATACAAATAAATAAAATAGAAGTCTGTTTGATATGTCAAAATAATAAAAGTATATACGGTACTTATAACAAAAAACCATTTTTTTAAATTTTTGTGTGTCTGGTAGTTCCGGCTAATCTCCGAAACGGCTAGATCGATTTTGAGGGTATTTTCACTGGTAAATAACTGATGTTATAAGGAGTAACTTAGGCTACTTTTATTTTAGAAAAAGAATTAGGGTTCGGCGCAAAAAAATTAAAATTCATGGAATTATGAACAAAATCCTATTCAAATTATCTTCGATCTTATTATCTTCGAGTCCAGTACCGTGTGCTCCTCACGCGCATGGCCCCGCCGTCGTCTCACCGAAAGGCGCCTTCCACCGCTTCTCCCTCCCACGACTTAATATCACAAAGGCTGCCGGGCTCAAAACGCGCGTTAATTTAACGCGGACGATGTCGCGGATAAAAGCTAGTTCTCAATAAATGTAGTGCCATTATGATATGGTCTTGCCTAATGCGTTACAAACTATGGGCCGAGCTCTCTCCGAGAACCGAGAAAAATAGTTCAATTGGGAATTAATTTAAATTTAGCTTCGCTGCTACGATGAGGAAGAAGACAGAGACGTATATATCTGACAAGGAGTGTTTTGCAGACTGTGGCGACATTTGCGGATTAGAAGGTCTGATCTGGGTGATCAGACCTTCAGATCGGATGTTTTATCAGATGTTTACGGTCTGCGGCACTCACTAAATGCTCCATTGATTAAATTCTCCATAGGACCGTCGAGCCTAATCAAGCATCTTTATTAGAAGTTCACGGCTACAATCCTCGTTCCCACGAAAAAATATCGAAATAAGTCGTTAAGAAGCAAAACAGAAGTCCATTAAAAATGATTCACAAAAATGTGCTTATATTGCTTGTAATTGCATTATATTCAGATAAGAAAGTATTTTTAAAATTTATCTGAATATCACGAGATGCTAGGGGACATTTAACATAATTCTTTGTAAGAATTATGTTAAATGTGTTTTGTTAAATATGGGTTTGAAATTGAGTGTTAAAATTGGGGAATAATTTTTTTTCGTCACCAAAATAATTATAATCAAACGAAATCATCTAATTATTAAATTAAATCCCAAAAATTATTTTTTATATCAGACTAACAGAAGAGTCTCCAGATATATGTATCCAAAATAAACGAATAATCATCTCATGTCCAATTAATAGTTATGTTCTAAAAATAATAGATCTGTAACCAAATAAAATGTTTCATAACCTTTTTGCTATATTTTTTTTCTATTTTTTGACTTAATTACATATTCTTAAATATATGTGTACATGGAATAAGATCTGTCCAAGAGGACCAGTTTTGTTACAATTACTTTTGTCTATTTTAACAAGTGTACAGGCATAAGGTCTGCTCAGGAGGACCAGTTAGTTTCCGAACAATATTTTTAAATACAAGTGTGTTTCACAAGAACCATCGCAAGTTGCACTCGAACTAAAACTCCTATCTATCCTCTAGTGTAATTATATAACAAGTTGATGTAGATCTGCCCTTCTTTATAATAATTTGGTGTTAATAACTTGCTGACAGTTCTATCATTCTGAGAAAAAAATCTACTTATTTGATGACGTTTTCGCGTGATTGTACATAAATTTAGATCGTTTGAAATAGTTTGCTGTCAACAATTTGGTGACAGATTCTGAGAACTGGTGACTCTGGTGATTCTGGTGACATTCTGAGAACAAATCTAATTTGACACTCAAAACTACAATAAATTGGTGACCGATAAAACCACACCCATAAAATTGTATCATACCAGATGAACGTGATGTCACAGCTGCCTGCAGAGACTTCTTTTTCCTAGTGGTCTATATGAGACGTGCAGTTGACATTTGATAGTTAAATCAATCAACGGTTAAATAGTTCATAGAAGATATCAACGTAGTTAATAACATAGAACGAATGACCCTGATATTCCGTGATATTTTCCAACAAGATATATAAAGGTACCCAATTTGTCAGAGGTGTCAGTGCTCTGACACCTCTCTTATATATACTTTTTATTAATGCTCATAAGGCATCCGATAATGTATTCTTTCATCAAATTAAGAAACAAAATTTATTAAGATGCTGCAATCCAACACCACGATAATATTTCCGTAAGTTATTTTCATATTCCCGGGCGTCTGCTTATCTTGTTATCTCCCGGAATATTTATTGGACGGGGGCTCAAAATACATCACCTTAATACTGTGTTGACATTACGATAAATAACTTCTTAAAAATATCATGGGCAGTACCACCTCTTCGTGAGTGAAATATCACACTTATCTAGTGCGTTGGGAATGTAAAATATATTTAATTTCTTGAAGTAATGAAAGGATAATTGTTAATAAATTTTAAGTAGGTTAAACAATTTCTGGCGCCGTATATGGGGCAATAAAAATATTTAGCTATGTTAATAAGTTTTAGCCTGATCAAATGGTGTTCAAAAGTGCCTGTTTCGTAACATGGCCGGTAGAAGGCTTCTCAACGGAATTATATGTTTTTTTGGGGTGCTGAAAAGGAATCTGAAGTGCTGTAGTGCCTCGTGGCAATACAGGTTCAGGGCGAAAAACGCAAAAGGGGCTGGAAATTTTTCGGAGTTTCCGTTAAATGTTACAAACGACGCATTGTGCGGAAAATATCACTGTATTCAAAGTTGAAGACCATTAAATTCTGCGTCGAATGACCTCCGTAACTTCCAAATTAGACCGATTTGTACGGTCGCCATCGTCAGTCTAAAAAAACAATAAACACTTCGATGAGCGACTATATTGCTGAGCACGAAGACGACCCTTCGTTTGCTGCACCATTTGATCTGGCGGTACGTAATAATATGCATCTACCTACCGAAACCAAGAGTGTGATTTCTTTTATTTGGATCTACAGTGTCAATTTGAAATTTATTGCATACGAATATTTGAAACTGTACCTAAGAGGCTAAAAAACCCATTCGCGTTGTTTAATTAAAAAAATCCGCGGGAAAGTTATAATCGGGATGTCGTCATGGTTTGCATACATACAGTAAATTATAAGTACGTACCAAATATTTATCGCAATAATTTTTTAAAATGAGATCATATACCCTTCCAAATACATTTTGTTACTGCTGCACTACAGAGGTAAAAGTCTTGGTGTATTGAAGTAGGCCACACACAACAATAACCCCCAATTATAACAATAAATACTATAAATAGCCTTTATTTCAAAACACTTAATATTAATTCTTCAATACTCGCCAACAATGAAATACAAACTACCCGGCGGAATATACATACCCTTGCCAAAACTATGTCAATAACTAAACTTCCGGCGGCCCAGTTACTCTAGTCGACTGGTAGTGGAAAACTGAATGAACCGCTTTCACTGTCTCCCATGAGGACGTGGTTTATATCAATTCAAGCGAATGCCTTTCGGTCTTTCTAATGCAACCGCCACGTGGCAATGTCGCATTGATACGGTACTCGGTACAAATTTGGAGCCCTATGTATGGATGTATCTAGACGATATAATTATAATATCGGTTCGTGAGGAGAAGTGTACATTTTGTCGCCCTTCTTTCAAGCATTTATGATACGTAGTTGATGCTTATAGTCTCAGAGTAGATCCAAAAAAGGTTGAAGCCATTTTAACTGTAAAACCTCCTGCTAATGCCACAGAAGTTCGTAGATCCTTAGGCATGGCCATTGGCCAGTTGTTATAGACGATTTGTGCCTAACGTTTCTTCCATAGTTGTTCGCTCCCTTAACGTGTTCAACTAGTAAACATGTCAAATTTGATTGGATAGATGATAGTGACAAAGCATTTAGAACGATATATCACAGTATTCAAGAAAAAATCCAGTATATTTTTTTGTGCCCCACGTAGGGTACCAAACTGGTGGAGTATCTAACCGGCAAAAATTTTTAAATTCGATCTAATGATCGAGTTAGATCTGCGTATGATTATGCTTAATAAAACATCCACTCATACTTGCTAAATTTATATTTACTGTTGACATTTAGGGCGGTGATGTATTCGTTAAAGTGGCTCCTTGGGTTAATAGCCTTTCCGCGATGTCAATTAATCGCAATTTGCATTATGCAGATTATTATTCGCCTTGTGAGCATTCGTTGCCAATCCTATAAATTCTTTGCTGCGCTAACTCAGCGGAATGGTCATAATTTTTCTGGGACCCTGGATTAATTAGTGGATCCAGCTGGTTTATTAGCGGAATATTTCTGTGTATGGTTGCACATACGGTTCTTTTGTTGTCGTAACGAAACCGGGCAAATTGTATAGGCACGAAGTTAACTAATTGAACCGGTACGCGAGAAGGGAGGACACCTCTTGGAGCATGTCGTAAATTAATTCCGAAGCGCGCAGCCGAGTCAGAAATCTCAGCCGGCATGGTAATGACAAGTTATAAACCGCCAATGTCGTCTGCAACCGCACGGGCCTGGGTAAACATGACAAGACTCAGTTTAATTAAGTCCCAAAACCGTCATTGTTTTAGAGTCTCTCGTAATTATCCGTGTACTTACACCTCCGGCCGGGTCGAAATGGATGCTGCCACTACGCCGGAACGACAGCCGGCTTTGTTGGTTGTTTGATCGGCAGATGAAACGGAAACGGATATGTTTATTGCGAAATTTTGGGTTTATTAGCACGAGCTCTACCACTCCTCGAATCGATTATTCCTGCCCGCTCAAAGGGATGCGATGCTCCCATCTACCTCCGTCATTATTTTACTAGTTAATATTCATGGCGGACTTACACAAAACACTACTGCTTCCAATGAAATGCGAAAGTAATTCAAAGCTTTCCATAAAACCACGCAGGAGGTCCACACCTAATGAATATTGATACGTTAGCTTCCGGATGAATTGACTTCTTGTTATTTGGTATAGAGTTTGTCACCGGAACAGAGCCATTAAAAAAGTAGGTACACATTTATATTACGAATAAAAAAATATATAATGTACATAATCAAGATGCTTATTGACGAACCCTATAAATAATCGTTTATGGTAAAGCGAGTAGGCCAATAAATATGGCAAGCAAATTGCATACATAATTCCAGTCACTTTAAGTCAAATAAAAAAGTCTGAAATCTGCCTGTAATTTAATCGTATGGCTGTCTGAAACTACAATATTAACATAACCTTAAAAACATAGCAGATATCGCAGATTCTGCGTTCGGCGGGCGTGCGCTGACTGAAAGTTTGATTTAGCAACGTAGCTTTGTCCTTGTAGGGAGGCGAATGTAGCTAGATTGGTTGTTGTAGCCGTAGGATTATCACGTCAAAGACCTATGATTTTTTAACTTTAAACGTATTTTTTACGGTTTATCTAATAAAAATTTCTCAAACCTTGCATCCTACCCAAGTGTCTTAGGCGTATTGAAAATACCAGATACAAATTTTTGTTTACTGTAGTACAGTACTTGATTAGTTCTACAGTTCTTATGTGTCAAAATAACAATTTTTAGCGGTTTCTGGTGACGACTGGTAGAAGGTTAGGATGATCATATGCTGAAAATGAATCACATTTATTATGCCCAATTGAAATAGTAACCAGGAGAAAACTTCAGGCAAACTTATCAACATCTCGCAAACTTATTTTCAAAAGCAGTCGAGAATGGTTCTCGTGGTATAACAAAGAATGTTTCATTGTTGCACGTGTGCTCGCCCTCATAATCGACTGACGTCCGATATTGATGATTACATGATTCGGTTTTATAAATTCTATTATTTGATATATTCAAGTAATGGCTGTGTTAAAATAACTTTTACTGACTAAGTAATAGTAGTATGTACTGACTAAGTAATATTGGTTGTGGTTGGCGCCGATTGCGATACGTACATTAGTAAAACAGATAAGTGTCATTCCGTCATTGATAATGTATGATATGTATTGGAAAAATGAAGATAAAAGATTTGCTTGAATTAAACCAAAACCAACAAAAAGAAATTATTTCATTTGAAAATAATAAAAGTGATACACGTCTTAACACTTGCAAAGCAATCAGAATGCTTAATCATATATTTAGGTTATTTAGTTTACACACTTATTAAGTATTAATGGCACCACTTACACACGTATAACCCAAACATGGTTATTTATTGGAGCTCCTGCAATCCGAGTTCCACCGCTCGTTACCTTCATTGATATAAGTTGATATAAACATATCGGCTACATATATGAGGCATTTTTAATTTTGTACACGTAGACAATAATATGACCTTTTTTTCTATTGTTGTTATAATTGGGGGTAGTTACTAAATAGTTAGGTATTAGGTATTATCAACCAATAAACTTAAAATACCTTTTTTTATTGAGTAAAATAATATTTTTTTCAACAAAATGAGAATTCAAACAATATCTGTATGAGCGACAAAAATCGAAAAAAAAGCTATGTTCAAGTGGCCATATTTCTGTAAATTTTTAACCCAAAAAATTTTACTGCCAGAATTTTAAAGAAAATTTTGTCAATTTTTTATCTATAAATGCCATAAAAAAAACCCAAGAAAAGTTATAGGAGAAAAGCAAAAAAAAATAAAAATCGAAATTTTTGACTTACTTTTTGTGTCAACATTTTTCGGCTAAAAAAATGTTTAATTTTTTTATAAATAAGCTATTCAGATGGTGGTTCTCTACAAAAAGTTTCATGTAAAGTATATCCAAATTCTGCTTAGTTTGCGAGATAGATTGAAAAACTGAAACGGGGACATTTTTACCCCTATCTACAATATCCCCCTCTAATTTAATAGCAATGCGCGTTTTTTTCTTCTTAAATGACCCATTGACTGATTCCTGCAATAAAAACCCGTGAACTTCTTAGATCCTTTCTATATGACATAATCCATTCGTCTACGGTGCTCTTGAGATGTACTTCTATTAAAAATTCGTTCACATTCGACCTGCTGTACACATCAGTAGTTTTTCATAATTAAATATTAGAGACTTACCCTCATTTATTTAACCTCCAACAACCCCTAAGGTTGTGCTTACACTGTGGACTTTATTTGGAACTATCGAACTGTTCATATTATGTGATTTCGAATTAAACATACAGTTGGGTCTCTAAAATTTGAAGTATGTTATATGTCTGACCTTGCAGCCATTCATAAAATAAAACGAATCAGTAATTCGCTTATTTTCCAACACAGCAAATTGTGACCTATACGTATGCTGCAAGGTCTTGTGCTGACTGGACAGATGTATAACATGTCGCATGTCACGAATGTTTTCCATATACACGCTCCCATATACACGCCCCAGAAGTATTTTCAATACTAAAAATAAAAGATATATATGTATCGTGTTAGGTATATGGCAATACTGTTATTTCCATTAAGAAAAATATAAAGATTTTTCTTGTATTTTCGGAGATTCAACTCGAATAATATAATATTTATATAGAGTTACAGTTTAAGCATGTTATTTTTTTAGAAGGTAGCTAAACATATGCAACGAGTTCTCAAAAGATATAGATACATTTTCTTCATCAATAGCATAAAGCCTATCGTGGATATGGCGCCCAACGTCTCTCCACCGACCAATTTCAGGAGTCTGGCTTGTTCGCCAGACAGATTCCAGCGCGAAAGGCATGGAATCCGTTTGGTATCAGATGGGACGAACATCACGAACCAATCATTTAGTTGATCATGATGTGGCAGCGTCATAATCATTAGCATGATCATTCGAATCAGGTTGTGGCAGCGTCACATTCATATTCAGGCCAGCTAACCAACGTTATCATGTGAATGAGCAGGAAACCTTAGCTGTATATTATCGATACTGATCCCTTATACGAAAAGGCTGCATAATGATTTCGTAGACCTGTTGTCATCATTAGTAATACATGCCTTCAATTCGTGTTCATCAGATGGCCTCATAAAGATAAGGTGGTAAATAAACGCCATATATCATCATTTAACACAATGTGATTTACTGTTTCGAAAACTGGCCCCGAACGCAATTATCAACATCAATTTACTATGGATATGATTGGGCATCATTCTTGTTACACATAAAACTGAATCAGCTGAGTCATTAATAAAATCAACGGAACGGAATTTTGTCCAATTATTTATTTTGTTGGAACGAAATACCTTGCGCGGCCTTCTTGATGCTACCATAGATGAGTGACTGCGTTTTTATGTTACTTACAAACCACATAGGATAGAAAAGCGCCTTGATTACAACTTCTTGTGATCAACCTAAAGCCGATACAAAATTATAGGGCAAAGTATTCGGAAAATAACCGGTATAATGCACCTGTACATTGGCAGATGCGACTTTATACGTTGCTTGACGATGAAATTGCCTATTACTGTAAACGTTGACTTGTAGCTAGCTACTCGTAAAATGAAAAGAAACTACAAAGAGATAATAGATATCTGGTTTCACAGTACTTAATGAAGGTCTATCCAGTGCATGCACGAGCAATTTGTTCGGTGTTAGAAGACCATTATCTTAAAAACTCGAACAAAAAGTGGTTGGAACAAATAGCTCCAGCTACTTTTTTGTAATAATAATTGGTGTGAGAGTACATGATATTAACATGTGCATAAAAACAGTTTCATCTTATACAAAATGTGTGATTTCATTAATCTAATTTACACCAGTATTGACATTGACCAATTAAGAAAATTAATCATTATATAATATCCAAATGTTTATATTTGAAAGTTGCGTCGTGTAAAAATCCTCTCTGTATAAATTGCCAATAGTCTATCTAATACGATTTTGGTTTGTATTTTCAATACAATTTAAATCGTCTTTGCCGCTTGGTCTAGACGCAAACAAATGAAATTACCAAAACACCTGTTGCATAATAGAAAATCGAGCTGAAAACACCATTTTCAGATCGAAAAACAGATGCACATGGCTAATAAATAAAAATGATCGGACACCGATAATCGCCGTCGTTTCTTCGAATACTAAACAGTGCCCCTTATCAGGAATGTTCGATTTCAACGGAACAAAGCCGTGCCAGTAAACGCCGGCGTAAATCTTATCACTTCTCCGAGGTGGAAGGCAAGAGGGTCGCCCGAGGAAGGTCCGAGGAGGGAAAATTTACGAAGGGAATGCGTAAAAGAAATTGAATATCCCGGCGCGTCTCGATCTCTGGAGCGTAAATTGTCCACCTCCTCGACCTGATAGTTCAACGGCAAACCGGGTAACAGAATCAGAATTGCGAGGAGAATACGGGAAGTTCGGAATTGAATTCGGGAAAGGGTCCCCTGTCGCTCATCCGCATGAAGCGAACACCGTAAACATTATATATGCATTGGCAGATTGTTATGAGATCACCAAATTAATGAAATAAATGGGCCATCTACAATTTTATATATACATACCTAAGAAAGAATTTACTTTCCGAAATAGAAAAGTTAAAATTGTTTTCACTTCAACGCCCATCAAAGACACGTAAAAAGTGTTCTTGTACGAATTAGTAACTTTATATGACACTATGGTTGTGGATCTAGGGATTTTGTATCAATAGAAAACATAAGATTTTGCAGAAAAATCAATAGTAACAAATCGTAGTTTTGAATCTTTTATACCACACTCATACAGCAACGTACCAGAGTTTCATAAAAACGGACGTAAAGGTATATGCTCGTATGTTTTATGCCCTTATATAGGTACCTAATTTATTCAGAAGCCAATGAAATAGGTAGTCTTTAGTGTCTTTATCGCAGCGGGAATGTATTTACGACTGAGAGACCCAGGTTCAAATCATGTCACATGTTTTTAAATTTTACGTAATTTTTTTTATATAGTTCTTATTTTTTACAATATACTTTAAGGATTCATATTCCGATGCGGCTTTCGCCTGTAAATTACTGAAGAATAATGAAGAATATATTATTAATGAATTATTGAAGAATAGGTACATTTATAGTAGGAAGCGTCTCAAGATATTTATTTTAGGGGCGGATTTATTTTAGCGGCTTCAAGATGGCGGACATTTTTGCCATTTATGGTCCTATTCGATATAAAATCGGTATGTGGGGAATTTTCGAATCGCATATTACGAATATTTTGTGGTAGTAAATATTTAATGCGGCTGATATTTTGGCCATCGACCTATAGTTTCTATTCGACTTAATATCGGGATCTCGGAAGATTTGGGGTTGCTGATGGCATGATTCTTTTGTCAAAAAAATATTTCTGATGGCGGTTCCAAGATGGCCCTTTAATTTTTTCCATTATGGTATAATATATCACTAGTTTAGTTTCAATTTAGTTTTTTAAACAGCAACGCCTGAAGAGTGCGTTAATTTTACGAGTTAGAGCAGCTCTCCCATCGGCATCGTTGGAAATAAACCCGGTGATAATTTCCCCGTTAAAATGCATTACCGATCCGCCGAAGGAGTAGATATATAAAAGTTCTGTTGCGTTTTATCTCCAGATTCGAAATAAATTGAGCGATCGGGATTAGAGTATTTTACGTGGTCGGTCCCTCCATCGGCTGACGAGAATCTGTCTCTATTATAAGTGACTTCCGGGAGGATTGTCAGTTTCTTATCTGCACCCGAACTGACTTGCATGGCGCGCCTTTAGGCTAGAGCTCGGATCTGCCTGATCTCCTCGAGGCGCAACCTCTTAAATTCCCTCAAATCGATTCTCGAACTTTAACACTCGTATTGAACTATTATTCAAGTGAAATCAGACGTGAACTTTTCTGCTTGATAGAGTGCGTGAGTGAGTATATTGGAGCCGTAAGCCGTCCGCTATTTGTATCTAAAACATACGGACCAATTTTTGCCCCGTGAAATATATTTTATTACCAATCTTAGAATTCACACTTGGGCACGTTTTCTCATAAGTTTCTTTCTTTGTTGCAGGTATGTTCGATGAAATCCGCCAGCGCTGGCCCACCATTGATACGGGAGATCCTTGTCGGTCTCTACCACCATAAAACACCGAGACGGAAAGGTTTTCACACTAGAGCAAGGTTTTGATTGTTTCTATCCTAAGAAATATGAATACACAGTTCTTGCGATTATTAGAAAAAAATAATATTTCGCTACTAAAAAATGCCATAATTTCGTTACCATGTAAAACCGCTTTTCGAATTCTAGCAAACAAATTATGAAAAGACGACCCTTTCCTCTTGTAACTGGCTAATTTTTCAGTCGGGTTTCCACTCCAGCGTATGACCGTTTTCATTCATGTCGCAGCAAGCGAGAGTTTCCAGCCGCGACTCGGCCTGTGACAACTTCCGGACCATGTCACTTGTCAGGGCTCGGGGCCCGGAGGAGTCCGGAGCGTGATAGCGATCGGGATGAGGGTGGCAGCACTTAGCGTCCCGTCAAAGCTCATTCTTAATTTACACGTCATACACCAGCGTTGCCAAATTGTAATTGAGGAATCAAAGCTAGGGAAATATAAATGGTTCAATAGTCGTCCTGTATGCAGATACTTAAACATTGGAACTGTTTATTTAGGGACTCTAGAATGACGTGGTGTATGACGTAAACTCAATTTGTTTATCATTTTTAAAGTTTTTTGTTTTCAAGTTGTCTATATGTCATGTTAATTTTATACTTGGTATTAATATTTGTTTATAAAGGTATCTAGTCTCACCCGTTTTCCAAAATCCAAAGTCCAAATATAAGGATAGTAGGTAGTATATCTACCTTAACTCGTTCCAACATTTCTGCTCCAATATTTTCTATTTCTTCCGGAATTCGAATTTTAAGTTCTTGGATAGTATGGGGTCGCTTTTCGTAAACTTTTCCCTTCAGATATCCCCAGAGAAAAAAAATCAGGAACTGTCAATCAAATTCGGGGAATTGGCTGGATTATTTGTTACAATGTTTATTGTGACATTTTCGTCATTTTCTTCGAAAAAGTAAGGTCCTACGATACCAAACGTCGAAATACCACACCGTATGGTGACTTTTTGATCATGAAGAGGTCTTCCATAAAGCTGTTATGGATTTACTGCGGCCCAGTAACGCTAATTTAGTTTATTGATATAAATAGCCGCTTAAATGGAAGTGAGCTTCTATTGAGCTTACAGATCGATATTGAGATACAGATCGATTCGCATGATACAATAAACGGAAGATATGATATCACGCAGCTGGTGACCCCAAATATATGTATTTCAGATATACTAACACTACAAAAATACGCACTTTTTTTAATCACTCCATTTAATTTCCGTTTATTGTCGTTTTAATTGTACAACAGAACGATATTCATATCTTTTTTCATATATGAACAATACAATGGGCAATAAGTCACCAGATTTACAGCCAGGCATACGAAAATACGACTCCGACGTATCATATCTTCCGTTTATTGCATCATGATCGATTCAGACTTCTCTGGAGAGCTTGTCTTGCCCGTTAAATATTTTCTGGTATTCCGATTGTACGCACACCTCCTCTAAAATTTGATGCAACGTTCCCTCTGTTATCAAAATATCTGACCCACCTTATGGTTTGTCGTGTTGGAATCCTTCCATGTCTTTCTACATTAAACTCCCGACACAAATTTCTTTGCGCAACTTTCCTGCATAACTGACTCACTTTTTATAAACTGTCTTACCACAAAAATACGTTGCTTTTCGGAAATTTCTCCATGACTATTTAAATTGCAAATATTGACGCAAGCAAATGTGTCAGTGGAACTGTCAAAAACAAAATATTTATTTCATAGCAACCTAATAAAATTAGGTGATACCAGATGCCTAACCCGTTATATTTAGAGTGATGGCAAGGTAAACATTTTGGATTTTAACAATGTTTTCTTTTTTCGTGCAAATATAGTTGAAAAAATAGCAAAAACTGATGTAGCCAAATACAGTAAGCCGTCTCTGTATTACCGACATGCCTTTTCAACCTAAACCTAAAAGTCATTTTAATATTCGCACGGCAAAATCGTAAAAGAAAAGAAAATAATGACCGTCTACGAGTATTACCCCTCGCAATATCTTATTCTCGCGCGGGAGGTCTAAAAACCATACAATAAATTCTGGTAATATTACTGAAACGTATAAATTCCGAAAATACAATAAAAAAGCTAATATAAAGGCGAAGGTACGGCCATTATTTAAAAACCCATCCAGATTTGGACATCAAAAGTGTGCTGCTGCAAAGAAATCGAAAGTCTTTAAACCTACCGTTTTTATTAGTCTGTGAAAGTAGACGCCGCTTGAAGATACTTCAACCTCGCGATTACTGGGAATACGTACTTCACACAGGTTCGTTTGTGAGTTATGGCGGCGTTGCCAAGTAGTGGATGCAGAATATCTTATGCATAAGTTTGCGTGATTTTAGTTAAACAAAGCTATACGAAATTGATTATCTTGGTGTTCTCGGTCATGTATAAAGTACAAAAAAATATAGATATAGATGTAAGTAGATATATAACAATAATTTTTCTTAGTTGTTACCATATTTTTTATTTGTCTAACTGCAGTAAGGAAACTTGCCCGAACCATATATACACGTCTACTCTATATCTCGACCACACATCGCTTTAATGTGAATCATGTGAATCAAAATCCGGCTTGCTTAAGTCCAACGAATAGGATGAGTTGGAATCTCGCCTCCCTCTTCGTTTCCTTCTTTTTAATTTGCTGTTCTAAAATTATTAATGTTTGTCCTTTTCCATTTTCACGGATTTTTTTCACAATTTTCTTTCGGTCCTGCATTTTTCCGCCGCTATAAAGCTTTTTGCTTTATTCTCTGGCGATGTTAATGTTAAAGCAACGTGTTTTCTTTATGAAGTTTGTGTTGAGATTGTTGGGACTAAATTAATGTGTACTATATTTTAGAGCATTATCTTATTCTTTTTCATATTAATCCTAATTTGGACGATTAGCTTGTTATTTGGGCATTGCTGGACTATATATTATATGTTCTAGTGAGGTATGCAAGCGATAACTCAATGGTGTATCTAATACGGGCTCAGTCGCATTAGTTTGTTTAAAATGAATGCGTTGGATATTGTAAAAAAATATCTGCGGTGTCTTCTGGGTTGTAGGGGAAATTCCGCAGGCTGTAAATCATCGTCATACGTTCACTTTTCGCTAGTGACCTGAATTGGTATATGTGAGTTAAATTGTGGGTTTTTAGCTCTACGATACTATGAGGAGGACACTAAGCGCGCCCTCTATCATTCGTGATTAGGACTCCGGTAAATATGATTACAGGTTTCTTTGCGGCATTATCGATTTACCATTTAATGACCCTAATGACAGTACTTGACCGGTATTAGTTGCGACCCAATTGTGCTACTTTTGTTCTTTCTTTTCTATTGTTCTGTTACTCGTGGCTCACGCAAAAGGCGAGATTGATATAACCAGTGGAGAATAAGGCGTCTTAGGCAAAACAAATGATTTTGTTTTCTGGAAATCGAGAGGTGCCATCTTCTTTTGTGATTAGCGACATTTAGTTGCAATTAATCTTCGAGTTTAAGTGTTTCCCTTTTTAAACAAAGTTTTTGTGCCTCCAAATTGGGATTATATGTTAAAGCACTCACTGTCTATGTGTTTTCGTGGTTTGGATAACCAACACATATACAGCAGATTGCTGGATTCGCTAACTCATTGATTGAGGACTGACTTGCATTAGTCCCTAGTGTCGGTTGAAGAGTAGCTCGTCTGGGCTACCATTCGAAGCCGTTAAACATCTATTGAGGCTTCTTTCTATCGTGCCACTTCTTTTTTGTTACTTGATGTTTTTTCTTCACCTTTTTGTTGCCTGTAATCTTATCTAGTATACATTGTATCCTGGACGATATCTTAGGTATCTCCAGAACATCGATGTCTTTCAATTTAAAGTGAT